>JAANYP010006893.1:0-165000 GCA_020465985.1 Centrapalus pauciflorus | reverse complement strand
CCTCTGGTAATGAATTCAATGAACGGGAACTCTGTGTACTTGACAAAGTTTCTAAGCTGATCGGAAGTCAATCTAAGCACTTTGAAGAGCTATTGACTAACCACTTCCAGGCCGTTCAGACTGCTCTGAGTCAGTCCTCGGCCAAAAAGAAGAAAGACAAGTCTGAATCTTCCAAATCCCGAAGGAAGGATCGAAGTCTTAGCTATAAAGACTTCACAAGATGTGGTCCTCCAACCTTCGTGGGAAAGATTGATCCAACCGCTGCCACTGATTGGATCAAGGAGATGGAACGACTATTTTGGGTAGCCAAAGTGGATGACAAGGACAAGGTCAAGTATGCTTCCAGCAAACTGAAGGAAGCTGCCACACAATTGTTTAAGACTCATTTCAATCGGCGCTTTTGTCCCACTGTTTCACTTCAAAAGATGAGAATGGAATTTATTAACTTCCAGCAAGGGTCGCTTAGTGTTAGCGACTACGTGCGGGAATTCAATACAAAATCCCAATTTGCTCAAAGTCTTATAGCTGATGAAAAGCATAAGATTGAATACTTTGTGAGGGCCTTTGCCAAGAGATCCGGGAGTTCGTTAAGAACCGACGGATTGATACTTATGATGAGACTATGGAATTTGCGCTTTCTCGTGAATTTGAGGTGTCTCGTGCTGAACCTCAAGAGCCACCTCCCAAGAAATTCAAGCATGATAAGTCTCACACCTCCAACCGGCAGTCTTCTTCCTTCTACACGAAGAAGCCTGATACAGGCACTGCTTCAGAGCCTCAGTTGCAAGCATCTTTAAAGTTTAAAATTCCTGCATCTTCTGTTTCTCAAACTCAGTCACAGTATCAGCCTTCCCGCTCTGAAGGGAAGAAACGATGTGATGCTTGTGGGCTGATGCATCAGGGGCCATGTGATACGGCCAGTCTTATCTGTCATTGTTGTGGCGAGACGGGGCATATTCGTCCTAGGTGTCCGCGGAGGTATGATAATTGTCTTAAATGTGGCCGCACTGGACATGTAAGCAAAGTATGCCCGACTCAAGCTCCGGAGGAAAGCAAGGCTTCTGTTAACAAGCCTTCACGTTCAGGCGCTCCCTCCCAATCAAAGAGGGACGAATCCTCGCGAGCTAGAGGCCGCGCTTTTCAGATGACGGCAGAGGAAGCTAGGGAAGCCCCTGATGTGGTTATGGGTACATTTCTCTTAAACTCTGTGCCTGCTAAAGTGCTATTTGACTCTGGTGCAAGCTTATCTTTTATTTCTAAATCATTTGTGCATAAGCTATCTATTGCACCAGCCTCACTGCCATTTTCTGTTGATGTGGAGATTGATGATGGTCAGTCTATGACTGTGGAAATTGTTTATAATAACTGTCAGCTTACTCTAGATTATAATGACTTTTCTATTGATCTAATCCCTATGGAAATGAAAGAATTCGATGTTACAGTAGGGATGGATTGGTTGGCAACCCATGATGCCGTGATCCAATGTAATAAACGGATCGTTCAACTAACCTCGCCGAGTGGTGTTAAAGTGTTCATTTATGGGGAAAGGCGTAAGGGTCAAATGGCAGTTATGTCTGTTGCTAAAGCTCGTCGACGTCTTAATAAGGGATGTACGAGCTATCTAACCTATGTAGTTGACGTGCAAGCTGAGAAGCCAAGGGTTTCTAATAGGGGTGAGCTCGGTACCGTACAGTACCGAACCGGTACCGTACCGTACCGAACCGGTACCGATCCCGAAAATACCGAAACCGAATTATTAGTTTTGAAAGAACCGAATACTGAACCGTATAATTTTATATGGTGCCGGTTCGGTTCCGAATACCGAATTTTAGCTAATTTAAAAACCGAATACCGAACCGAGAGTAACGAATACCGAATTTTAGCTAATTTAAAAACCGAATACCGAACCGAATATATTAATTCGGTATCGGTCGGTACCGGTACCGGTTCGGTACTGATTCGGGTTCGGGAATGGTACCCGTCGCTCACCCCTAGTGTCTAATGTTCCCGTAGTGCGAGAATACCCTGATGTATTCCCTGATGACTTGCCGGGATTGCCTCCTGATCGGATACCGGGAGCGGCACCTGTAGCTTGTAAGGTCTTGACTCTACGGATCTATCTCGATGCGACACCGTCCAACGAGTGCGGAATCCTCGTTAGCGGCTTGACGGTAAGATCACACACACGAAACACGGAGACTACCACGATGCTAGACGAACGACCTCGAACGCCTCTACACGATGATTCTCTCCGAAAACACTCTCTGAATACTAGTAAACTCGAGATCGCCTTTGCTTAATCACACTCTGAAATTCTGCATAAGTCTGATAATTATTCGAGTTAATCCTTAATTATACTGACAGATTCGAGTTTGTCTTGGGACAAATTCGAATCAGGCCCAAGGCCCATTCGAATTTGTCCACTTGACAAATTCGAATTTACCTATAAGTACAAATTCGAATTTCAACTATCCTACTTCTATTTGAACATATGATTTAACTTATGTTTGAATATATATTTGAACTTTATGTTTGAACTTCTTTTAATACGTTGCATCAAGTTCAAACATACAAACAACAAATATCAAACACACAAAATCACATATATCAAACACTAGTCAATATTCAATATTACGTAATTTGACTTACACAAAATGCAAACTATACTTAGACTGCTATCGTCACACAGGGTGTACCAACAGACTCCCCCTTACGATAGCTTCTAACTATTTACATTTTGATTAAGTACTAAGGTCTATTCAAAATACTACCAGCATACAAACCTTGTTCAACACAAACCTTGACCACGTTCTGATACTTTTTGGCTTCAGACTCCATATGCGCATCACACGAGATTTTGTGAACATGAAGCACTTGAAGATCATCTTTGGACAGGTTAACCAGGTGCAACGGATCATACACTCTAAGAATCACCTTTTCTTCAAGATCTTCCATTACAGCTTCACCTGTTTCGCTTTCAACATACCACCAATTGAGATTACCCAACACATTCTGTGGCATTGGCTTCAGAGGGACTTTCTTTAAACATCTAACTGGTTTGTACTGAATTTTCATCCATGGCCTACCAGTCAGAGGATCAATTCTTGTATGGTCCATAACTCTTTTGCCAATGCGTGGATTGAGCCTTTCAAATTTCCTAGACCTCCCTTCCCTTCTTATGATCTTAGCAATGATTTCAGCGTAAGGATCGTCTCCAATATTGGTAAGCTCCTTCCAGGCTAAGGCCTGTATTTCACACTTGGGCAAGGAGCTGAAATCCTTCAGCCTTCTCCTCAGATACTGAAGGTCATCCTTTATCTTGATGATAAATAGCTGCAGTTCTCGATCAAAGAACCAGCTAAGTTTATTTCCAGACAGCTTCCCAGCACAGGCACAAGCATCTTTTCCTTCAACTCTATAGCCTTCTTTTCTGACCTAAACCATAACTTTCTCTGTTCTTCATCAGTAAGCTCCCTGACGGGCTCTTCAACTTGTGATTCAACATTTAGAGCAGCTTTAACAGCTTCTATGTTAATCACATTTTGTTCCTCCGTCACATATGTATCAGTGATGGGATTTTCCTGAATAATGATTTCATTAGCTTCATCTTCCTCATCACCCAATACATAATCTCTCCTTCCTCCAGCTCATCAAACTCGTCTTCAAAATCAAAATCTAACACCTCTTCCTCAATATTCATCAGAGCTTCAATCATTTCGCTCATTTCGCTCTCCATGACCTTTGAGGAACTCGCCTCACCTCCTCCTTCAGCTCCAGTCTGACTTGGCTCCCCCTGAAGTTCAGCATGTTGAGCAGCAGAAAAATCTACTGGCTCACTGTCTTTTGGTGCATCGGGATCATTGCCTTCATCATCGTCCCTTCTCAACTCCTCAGCATCCCTGCAACTATTCTCCCCCTGAGCCTTTATGTTTTTCATTAATTGCTCAATCAGGGACCTCATAGTGCGGATCTCTGCAGCCTGATCGGCAACGAACGTCTTCAGCTCAAGATTTTCTTTATCAATATTCGCATTGTGTGCTTGAAGTTCGCCGACGGCTTTCGTAAGCTGAAATATTTGGACTTGTTGGAAATCAACCTTGCTTCTGAGCTCAGAAAACCTTTGGTTGTCAGTGAAGGTGGATGAGGTTGATGGTATGGATGTGATACGTGACGGGGTGATCGGCGGAGGAATTGATGATTGAACAGGTGGTGGTGGTGGTGGTGGAATGGATGTTTGAGCTGATGGCTAAGCAGTTGGAATTTCAGGCTCAGAAGCAGAAGTCGACGAAGCTCCCTGCATAAATCGATGCCTCTTGGCCCTCTGTCTAGGCACCAAAGGGGCTGTATATTCAACTTCAAAATCGGATTCATCTGCATCCGAATCCCTAGATGCTCTCCTTTTCCCTGCTTCTTCATCAATCACCACTATTCTTGATCCATATGTGCCTATTCGGATAGACGGATCTTCTGTCTCTTTCCTTGGTGCCTCATTCTCAATCTCTTCCATTTCTTCTGACTCAGAATCAGATGTGGTCACAACTTGACCTTCTTCCTCAGGTACATAATCCTCTATCTGTCGAAAAATATCTTCTTCCCTAGCTGGAGGTTCCAAAATATTTCCAACGAGCTCAGATGTAATATCTTCATTTGCATGCGGCCCTTGTGCCCAAATCTCTTTTAAAGTCTCCACCCGTGGATCAGTTACGGGGGCTACAACTGAAGGACCTGCTTCTTCTGGCTCTTGCACTCTGCTAGTTGAAGGCCTAGTAGCCTGAGTTTGTCTAACTAAAGGTCTCTGCCTCCTTCTTTGTTGTGGCTGAGGCCTCTGCTGTTGCTGTTGTTGTGGCGGCTGCTGCTGTACTTGAACGTCTCCTGCCCAGTTTGCACCTTCTGGGGCTTGATAATTTGGATTCACCACAGCACCAAAAAGTGGTGCCTCTACTGGTCTATCCAATGCACCCCTGTGAGCTTGACAATCAGCAAAAATCCTCTTGTCGATCACTGCAACACTTTGAATCTCTGGCAGTTGCGGCAGATTTGGCAATTAATATATGATCAACATCATAACGAACCTAGGATACATCAAAAATCTTTCTCTTGCTGGAGCTGTTATTTGGTGAACAAACTCCGCAAAGAACATTTCAGAATAACTGAACCTCTGGTTGTAGACCAACGCAATCATTGCCGATTGAATCTTCGACACAATGTAATCAAAACTAGCTTTCTTCAGGGCGAAGCACACCATGAAGACATGTGCTAAATATCTCCATTGCCCAATCAAACCGCTCTTCATATACGACGCCTTTGCCACATCAAGAGCATACCCCATTCTTAGGAACGCAGCTTACCTAACCTCCAACGGAAAGTCTATCGGCCCAGCTTCTTGCTCGGCAGAACCCAACTGCAAAACCCGGCGCAATACATCTGCTGAGAACACGAGAGGTTGTCCAGCGATCCTGGTCCTTAATACTGTCGGAGTAACAGTACAATCGACCTGCAGATGGTCCCAAAACTCCCTAACATACGGCAGTACTATCTGGACATTGTGCGAAAGGGCATAAGAAACCCTTGAAGCAGCCAAAAAATCCACCATCTGGCAGAATGCCTGAGCTTCAGGCAGCTCACGGTCTGGAGAAACGACCATATTGTGCTTTTGGATAAACACTCTATCCGCCATATCTGCACAATAAAGTATATAATATATTAGAATGATCAAAATCAAAATAAACTTGTTTAAATTCAAATTTGTTTTATTTTGAACTTATGTAATTCAAAATCCAACACACATGAATTTCTACAAGTTTGATTTAAAATTTAGTCAAATATTTCGATTTTAATGGAAAATTCGAATAACATATTCGAAACCACCCTCATTCGAGTTTATCGGTTTGTTCAAGTTTAGTGATAAACTCGAAGCCACGATCAAACTCGAAATGTCGGCAATTTGAAATCACAACTCCAAGATTTAAACCATTTTAGACTTAGAAATTACATTCATTAGTCCTAATAGGTTCTAATTGAGATATTTGCCACTTATTTGAAGTTTCACCGGTTCAAACTTTGTTATTTTGAATTACAAAGTTCACACCATTAAAACCTCAAAATCGGTCGATTTTTGCACAAATTGAGTCTAAAACATCCTAAATCTTGTACAATGATGTTAATTATACCTAGATTTGGTAGTATTCTCGAACACAAACGGACAAAAACTCGACAAATAGTTGAAAACTCGAAACGACAAAGTCGAAGCAGTAAACTCGAAATCTCTAAATATAAACTCGAAGGACTAAATTGTAATATAGGTGAATAATGAATGTTCACTGTTGACCTATTTATACTACCTACCTTTGAATTTGTCTGCAAATTCGAATTTACTGCCAAACTCGAATGTACATTCGACTTTGGCTTAAATTCGAATTTAATCTGAAAATTTTGAAAACTTTGAAAATCTTTGAATTAAATTCAACTTTTTCAATTTTTTCGTGTAACGGATCAACTATGCACAATTTTTTACCCTAAGCACAAGATTTTCACGCAATATTTATTTATTCAACTAAGAATGCATCCTCGGTAACTTTGACCTTTTTCCTATATAAATAAAAATAAAAATGAAGTAAAATAAAATAAATTAAAATAAATTAAAATTAAAATTTTGAACAAAAAATTAAACTTAGACTAATCTACATTATTTTTTAAAATTTACAACCTATACTTAACACTAACAGAATATTTTTGACGAGTATAGTCAAAGAAAGGTTCAATCAAATAGCAGTGTCGAATACGCACTTTCAGTATTCAAACTTTCACACTTAGGAATTTTTGATTCCTTTTATTGTTTGTCGTGACACACATTTCTAGTCGATTGTTGGTATTATTTTCCCTTTAAACATGTTACACTTCGGAATATCCCTTGGCCTTTTTATTTTTCAAGAAATTACCCTACGTGACTCACACTTAGACATACTTTTATGATCAATGCATACACACAATGATTATAACTTTTTGGTATTGCAAACATTCTTTAAAAGGCAAACGTCGGACACAGGTCTGTATTTACATACAACAAAGTGTCTTAGATTGTCTTAAAGTTTATTTTTAAAGCTAGCAAGACAGCGGTGACAGGTCTGTACCGACGTATAACAAAGCGACTTATCTTGCTAACTCGAGTCAAACCAGAGGCAACAGGTCTGTACTTACGTACAACAGAGTTACTTGTTTTGACTCTCAACTCAGTATATGATTTTTCTAATCTTTTATTTCTTTAAGATGTATCTGATGTTGCTATACATCCCCCAGAAAGTTTGCATACCTCATTTAGAATCAATGTCTGTATGTCTCTAACATAAAAATTAAGACCGTTTGGTCATACATCTAAGTTAGTGACACGTCTGATTTTTTCTTGAATATTTTATTAGCCTTGAGACTCCCTATATGTATTATGCCTACCAACACATCATACTAGATAATGTATAACACTTAGAATTTTAGGTGCATTATGTGTGAAAGCTTAACACTTAGAGATTGTAAAGACTGTGCTAATTTTCGTCACTTTGAACCTATATATCTAAGACTTATCTCATTTTCTGATATTCTCTTGTTTTGAATTTTTTTATGGTTTTCTCTCTTTTTTCTTTTGGTTTTTATAAATAAGAGTAAGAAAATAAAATAACCTACTAACTTACTATAAAAGCAAAATATCCTAAGCTACTAAACTTACTATAAAAAGAAAGAAACGCTACTGCTATAAAAGGAAATAAACTCTACTAAGGTCAACTTACTCTGGATTACGCATTCCGTTTAGTTGAATTAAATACTCAAAGCGTGACTTATCAAAAGCTTTGGTAAATAAATCCGCATTATTATCATCCGTTGCCACTTTTACCAGCTTAATTAAATTCTTTTCAGCACAATCACGTATAAAGTGGTGTCTTATGTCTATGTGCTTGGTTTTATTGTGTTTAACTGGATTATTAGTTATTGCAATTGTTGACTGGTTATCTATCCTAATAGGAGTATGAGTATAAGTCAAACCGTAATCCCACAATTGTTGTTGTATCCACAGAACCTGTGAACAGCAACTACCAGCAGCAACATATTCGGTCTCACACGTTGACACGGCTACTGAAGTCTATTTCTTGCATTGCCAGGAAACGAGTCTCCCTCCTAGGAACTGACAACCTCCAGTTGTTGACTTGCGTGTCAAGCTGCATCCACCATATTCTGAATACGTGAACGCCTCCAATTCCAGATCGCCTTCCGCGTGATACCAAAGTCCCAGCTTCGGTTTCGACTTGAGGTATCATAAAATTTGCTTCACAGCTTTCATGTGCATCTCTTTTGGATTAGCTTGAAACCTAGCACAAATACAAACAGCAAACATTATATTAGGTCTAGAAGCAGTTAAATACATAAGTGACCCAATCATGGCCCGATATAACGTCGGATCCACATCGGTATCACTTTCTGTACCCGGTCCGAGATTATGATTCACTTGAATCGGCGTGCTGAAGTGAGCTGTCAGCTTGGTTCCTTCCATCCCGAAGCGCTCTAAGATGTCGTAGACATACTTCGTCTGATGAATAAACATGCCCTTCTTCCTCTGTTCGACTTGCAAACCCAGAAAGAAGTTTAACTCACCCATCACACTCATCTCAAACTTTGACTTCATCACCTTTTCAAAATCTGTGCACATCTGCTCGTCTGATGATCCAAAAATGATATCATCGACGTACACTTGTACCAAGATGAAATGTTCTCCTTTTCGATTCACGAACAGTGTACTATCTATTCTCCCTCTTTCAAACCCGTTTTCTAAAAGATGGTTGGATAGAGTCTCGTACCACGCCCTCGGTGCTTGATGCAATCCATACAAAGCCTTATCTAACCGATATACTCTGTCTGGATATTTTGGATCTGTAAACCCGGGCGGCTGTTCCACATACACCAGTTCCTTCACTTTCCCATAAAGGAAAGCACTCTTAACATCTAGCTGATAAAACTTAAAACCCTTGAAGGAAGCAAAAGCCAGAAACAAACGAATTGCTTCAAGCCTTGCCACTGGCGCGAACACTTCATTGTAATCGATTCCTTCCTCTTGGTTGAAACCCTTTACCTCCAGTCTTGCTTTGTTGAGAGTGACTATACCCCGATCATCTCTTTTGCACTTAAAAACCCATTTGGTTCCTATTTCTATTTCTCCTCGAGGTAACAGAACTAACTCCCAGACTTCTACTTTCCTAAACTGTGACAGTTCTTCCTGCATCGCTTCAACCCAAGAGTTTGTCTTTTAGTGCCATTTGCACATTTTTCGGCTCTACTTGCGAGATGAAACATGAATAGAGGCAAGTATGAAAGGCCTCGGAGTCATTGATCATCGACAACAACACCGTGTTGTTATTCAAACTACTCCTAGTCCTCACACCAGCATTAGAATTTCCTATGATACTCTTAATAGGATGATTCTTGTTGATCCTAGATGTCTCTATCTCGTCAACTCTCAGATTATCTTCCAAATTTGATCCTATCTCTCCTAACGGGGGAACGACTTCAGACTCCACATTTTCTTCCTCATGAACACTGTCTTCAGAGTTAGAATTTGTTGTCTGATTTTCGTCTGTAGGCACTTCAGAATCATTTTCTTCTGGAGATCTATCTTCAGTTGATGTAGGCTCGGATGTTGATGGAAAGGTGGTCTTCGGAAAACTTTGACCCTCGTCATTCAGATTCAATGACGACAAGTCCTGTTCGATTGTACCTGCATTTCCATCCAAAGGAATGTTAAATGACTCAAACAGTTTGTCATAATCAAATATCCATTCCGGACCAGTTTGGGGTTCATGTGTATAACTTGTGACTTCAATGTTATACACAATCTCTACTGTGCCATTTGATTTGTTAAAAAACCCTTTTATTTGGTGAGTTCGGCATATAACCTAAGAAGTATCCTTCGTCAGCCTTTTCACCAAACTTAGGTTGATGTTTTGTTTTCATTAAAGTACATGGTACCCCAAAAGGTTCGAAGCCGGTTAAATTTGGTGGCCTTTTATTCAAAACTTCATAACAGGTTTTGTTCAATGATTTGACAGTAAGGACCCAGTTTAAACCATGGCATGCGGTATTCACTGCCTCCCCCCAAAACATGGTAGGAAGCTTTGAATCCGAAAGCATGGTCCTTGCTGCCTCAATCAATGTCCTGTTTTTCCGTTCGGCCACCCCATTTTGTTGTGGCTCATAAGGTGCACTAAATTGATGCACTATGCCCTTTGATAGGCAATATACACCAATAACAGTGTTTTTAGATTCTGTTCCGTTATCACTTCAGATACGCTTAACCCTCGTGCCGTAAGAATTTTCCACTTGGTCTAAGAACCCGATGAGCTTGCCAGCCGTCTCGTCCTTTGTACCTAAGAAGAAAACCCAAGAAAAATGTGAGTAATCGTCAGTAATAACTAAACAGTACCAACTACCACCTATACTCCTTTTGTTGATTGGTCCGAAGACGTCCATATGCAACAAATCGAATGTGGCAGTGATTGAGTTCTGAGTCTTGGACTTGTGTGCCTTCTTGTATTGTTTTCCTTTCTTGCACGGTAGACACTTATCCTCGAACTGAAAACTCTTCATAGGAACACCTGCACCAGTCCATTTTTCGTAATGTAGTTCATTTTCCTTAGGTGCAAGTGTGCCATGCGTCTGTGCCATAAAACCGACTCAGTCTCTGAAGCTTTAGATAGCATACAAATTGGTCCCATCGAAGATTCCGGCTTGTTCATGTCGAGCATGTACAGGTCATTCTTCCTTGGAGCCCTCATCAGTATCCACTCTTCAGGTACTTTGAACCCCGGTTTTAGAACTAACGCCTCAGTATTATTGAAAAGTACTGAGTTCTTCTTATCACAGATTTGAGATACACTAATGAGATACACTAGTGCTTGCAACACTTGGCGAAGGCTTAACTTGTTCTGGCTTTCCAGTCTTAGGTGTAGAATCTACTTTCCTATGTGGACAACTAGAAGCAACATGCCCCCTTTCCTGACATCTAAAGCAAGACATTTTGTCAACTGACTTTTTATGAGTGCCCTTTGACATAGGTGTCTCACTAGTGTCTGGTTCTTTTGTTTCAACTATAGCGACTGGTTCATCCTCATGATCATTAAAGTCAATTTTGTGTTGTCCTACAAGTTTATCACTAGAGGATGGCACAAATTTAACTTTCTTAATCTTGATATTAGTAGCAGTCACCTTAGTTTCTTGTTCTTTAGCAATTTCAGACACTGGTTCCGGTATTTCCTCTGATTCAACTGATTTGTCAGTGTTCTCCTGAGGTTGAGGTACATAATTATCATTGAAAGGTGGAGGACTCTCATGATACCCTAGACCGACAGGCTTCTTAGACTGACGCTGTGCATCTAAGATTTTCCCTAGGTTGAGTGATGAGTTCCTAAACTTTTCAAGTTTACTATTTACCTTAGCTACCTTCACCTTAGATTCTGCTAGCTCTACTTCTTTTGTTTTAAGCTCTTTTGTCAATGCCTCAACATGTTCGTACATCAGTTCTAATCTAACACACTGTTCACTAAGCTTGTCCTTTAGAACTACGACATCTTGTGCATCGACCTTAAGCTTATCCCTAAGATCTTCCTTTATAGCTAGAAGGCTAGCATTGTCTGATTTTAATGATTCATTTTGAGCAGATATTGTTTGATGTGATTCAAGTACTAAATTTAACCAATCGTTAGATGTAGCACATAAAACACATAAATCATGGAAAAGAGAAAAGTTTAGAGTTACCTTTGCATGATCTGATTCCACGTTGGCCATCTGTGCGGCGAACTCCAGAATCGTCTGATCGTCTGACTTTTCTACCCACATTGGACTGCATTCATTCTGACTGCTGTCCCCTGTCTTTTCCTCTGCTCCATCACTTCCAGTCTCGGTCACTTCAGCCATAAAGGCTCTAGCGTTCGACTCTGGATGTGTACTCCAGTCATAAGTTCCATCTAACTGTCTGTCTGATGTGATGTTGGATAACAGACCAGCTATATTAGCTTGACTGGTTGAACTACCTGGTAGATATCACCCTTGCGATTGATTCTGATACTGGCCCTGGTAGTTCTCTACTTTCGGTCTCTGACACTCTCTAGCAAAGTGTCCTAACCCCTGACAGTTGTAACACTTAACCTTGGACTTATCAAATCCAATCTTATTGTTACTTACGTTTAGGTTTCTACCCGTCCTTTTGATGAACCTCTTAACTCTCTGAGTTACCATGGCTAGTTGCCATTGTAGATCCATCTCTTCTAGATCATCAGGATCTACCTGATCGTAATCCTCATCCCAAAGTGCAGGATCATTAATTTTGCCTTGAACGCAATTGTCGTAAGCGGCCACGAATGAAGCCAACAAATTCAGATGATCTTCGGTTGATTTTGCGCTCATAGGCATCTTTGAATACCCTTGAGATGTAGATGTCGGAGTAGCCTGATGCTGCTTTTCTTCTGGTCTAGCAAACCTAAAGAAAGCCCTACTTACTGAGTCTTCTGATTCAGCCGGTGTCGATGTCTCTCCCGAGAAGAATGTTGTAGCCGTCTTCACATCAGTTGCCCCTGAAGGTTTTTATTTCCCAAAGTACATATCCGGATCTTGAACTTGTTCATAATCCCTCTCCTTCTTCAGCAACTCAAAATGATATGTCCTCAGCGTTTCGATAACACTGTCGAGAGTAAGAGTATAGAATTTGTCTTCGTCATGCTTTATTAGTGCCACATACATTTCCCATTTGGCAGGCAAAGCATCTAGAATCTTGTTAATTTTCTCGGTTTCACTATACTTCACATCATGGCTGTCTAACTCAGTCAATAAGTGATAAAATCTGGTAATAGTCTCATCCAGCTTTTCGTTCTTTAATGCTTTGAAGATGGCGAACTGCTGCTTAAGCATTTCCATTCTGTTCTTTCTGACCCTCGGGTTACCTTCACACCGTTTCTCTAACGCATCCCACAGCTCTTTTGCTGTCTTCTGATTACGGAAGGTGTGCAAGATCTCCTGAGGTAACGCCATTCTAATGATAGCGAAGGCACGGCTCTTGGCTTCATACAGCTTTTTATCGTCATCCTTCATCCTTGAATAAGGCACAACCTTTTGTCGTCCTTCAACCTCAGCTGTAGGTGGAATGTATCCTTCGTCGATACAAATCCACATTCGCATATCATTAAACCTCGCGAAGTCGGCAAACCTATCCTTCCACCAGTAATAGTCCTCTATTTTCATCAACTTCGGTGGAAAATTCGCTTTTCCAACCTCGTGATCCATCTCAATGAACCTCTGAAGACTTGTCATTGTTTCAAATATTTTTGAATTTAAACTTAATTAATATAATTCGAAATTAATTTAAATTAATTCTTTCGAATTTGGATAAATTCGAATTTAATTAATTTTAAACTGGTTTGGAACTAAATTCGAAATTAAGTTTGAAGTCTAACTATATTCAAAATTAACAACAAATTCAAAGGTCCTTAAATTTGATATCCCTAATTCGATTTTAGTGTAAAGTCGAAAATCCCAGCAAATTCGAAATGGCCAAATTCGAATCAAACTTTAAAGAATCTCAAAAATGAGCAAACCCTAATATCCCCTTAATAAACTCGAGCGCCGCAAATTCGGAAAAGCGGCTAATACTTCGAGTTTTTCAAGTTTTGCAGATTAAATCAATATTTTTACAAGTAAAAATACTGATTTTGATCAAAAACTTGAACGACAACAAAGTATTTCCCGAAATCTGATTTGATAAGCTCGAAAAACCTCCAAAATCGTGATATTAACCGTCCAAAACGTCAAGAAACCTAGGATGTTGCTTATGAACACGAAGAACACCAAGAACACCCCAATGGCTTTGATACCACTTGTAAGGTCTTGACTCTACGGATCTATCTCGACGCGACACAGTCCAACGAGTGCGGAATCCTCGTTAGCGGCTTGACGGTAAGATCACACACACGAAACACGGAGACTACCACGATGCTAGACAACCGACCTCGAACGCCTCTACACGATGATTCTCTCCGAAAACACTCTCTGAATACTAGTAAACTCGAGATCGCCTTTGCTTAATCACACTCTGAAATTCTGCAAAAGTCTGATAATTATTCGAGTTAATCCTTAATTTTACTGACAGATTCGAGTTTGTCTTGGGACGAATTCGAATCAGGCCCAAGGCCTATTCGAATTTGTCCACTTGACAAATTCGAATTTACCTATAAGTACAAATTCGAATTTACATCAAATTCGAATTTCAACTATCGTACTTCTATTTGAACATATGATTTAACTTATGTTTGAATATATCTTTGAACTTTATGTTTGAACTTCTTGTAATACGTTACACCAAGTTCAAACATACAAACAACAAATATCAAACACACAAAATCACATATATCAAACACTAGTCCATATTCAATATTACGTAATTTGACTTACACAAAATGCTAACTATACTTAGACTGCTATCGTCACACAGGGTGTACCAACATAGCTCGAGCTCCATATCGTCTCGCGCATTCTGAATTGAAAGAGATGATGACTCGGCTACAAGAACTGTTGGATAAGGGATTTTTTAGACCGAGTTCCTCGCCTTGGGGTGCTCCGGTTCTATTTGTTAAGAAAAAGGATAGGACGTTGCGAATGTGTATTGACTATCGTGAGTTGAACAAAGTAAAGGTCCGAAATAAATATCCCTTGCCTCGCATAGATGATCTGTTTGATTAGCTACAAGGCGCTTCGTACTTCTCAAAGATTGATCTACGATCTGGATATCATCAGCTGAAGGTTCGTGAGGAGGATGTACCCAAGACTGCATTCCGCACTCGATACGGTCATTATGAGTTCTTGGTGATGCCTTTTGGACTCACGAACGCTCCAGCCGCTTTTATGGATCTTATGAACCGAGTATGCCGACCTATGTTGGACAAATCGGTTATTGTATTCATTGATGATATCCTGATCTATTCTAAGACGGAATTCGATCATGCTGCACACCTCCGTCAGATGCTGGAAATCCTTCGCAAAGAGAAGCTTTATGCTAAATTCTCTAAATGCGAGTTTTGGCTACGAACGGTATAAATCTAAAACTAAACTTTACAAACTTAAGTATATATATTTCCCAATACATAATCCTATACAAGTATAATGATAAGTATCTTATAATCCCAATATAATGAGTATACTAAACATTAAATATGGATCTTGATAGGTTCAATTCTTGGGGCATGTGATCTCCGAGGAGGGTGTATCTGTTGATCCTTCTAAGGTGGAGGTTGTTCGCTCATGGCAACCACCTTCTAATGCAGTTGAAGTAAGGAGTTTTCTGGGATTGGCCGGATATTATCTATCACACCCCGTTACCCCGGTTGGCAACGAAGCGTGACGTCGCGGAAGCGTAACCATAATCATAACGAACGACCACTATATGGACGTTTTCAAAAATACATTGATTTAACTCAAATGTAAATATTGTTTTACATAACCAAAATACAGCATAAGTAGTTCTTAAAATACCAAGATTTAAATACTCAATTTAGTTTATCCGGAAAGATGCAAGTAAATTTCCGAGTTTGAAAATGATGTGACTCAAAACTGAACGGAAGCCTTGGAATACTTCCGATAAATGTGCATGTCTCAGTCTCCTGAAAATACATGCTAAAATACGTCAACAAATTGTTGGTGAGCTCATAGGTTTACGCGAAAAGACCAACTGTATGGACATTATCAGATGAGTTGAATTTATAAAGCATAAATTCCGTGTATGTATTACATAAACCATCATGCAACCGAAGCTTAATTAAATGAGTTTGCCATGTGCAGTATTCCCATACGTAATACCGTGTGTTGAATATATATGCACCCGCTGTTATCCGAGCCGAACTAACCCGAATGGGGGACATGACTCCCGATAGACCTATCCACAATATATTCGCGCTTGCAAATAAATACAATTAACGGTTCATGATTTGAGGGCTGATGGATCCAAATGTGTAATACATATAAGAAATAAACAGTTTTGATGTCCATATAAAAATAGTGCATGTATTTCCACCCCAATAGATAGTGAAAATAGGGGCTATGAAGACTCACCGAGCTTGTGATGTCAAAATACGCGCAAAAATGCAAGTTTGCGTTGTTTGATGGGTGATGAAACCGGATGTGTTTATCCGAGTCCAAAATGATAGTAAGGACTTAATATCTCCAATATATGATAATATGTATATTTATAGATTTTTATGTCTTAAATCACCCAACATTACTAGTTTATAAATAAAACCCACTTAAAACGTCAAGTTTATATATATATAATTTTCCAGCTTTTCGAAGGTTTTTCGGCCTACTTTGAGGCTGTTTTTGACCAAGCTCCAAAACGTTTTAGGCTTTGGTTTTCTTGGACATTAAACTACTATATACAAAGAATTTTTAAAGTCAATAATGGTCATTTTCGATATGTTTAGGTTGGGGAAAAAGCTTGTTGAAAACCCTATGTTGGTCATTTTTGAGCTGTCAAACTTTCGGTTTCCCAAATAATTTCTGGAGGTCTTAAACTCCAAAATAAATTATGAATCTATAGTTAAGGCATAGATCTAACTTTTGAGACAAGAATCAACTCATTTCGTTAAGTTAATACTTAGTTATGATTTTTCAAAGTCGATATAAATTTTCTGCCGAAAATCCGCAGTTTATAAACTTGAAATAACTTGTGATTCTTGTTGTTTATTCAAAGACTATTTGTATAAAAGTTATAAAACATATATATATATTACTTGTTTTCATAATATTAACACTTTTATGATGTGTTTATATATTCATAAACACATTTAAAGAAACAACTTAAAAACAAACACTAGAAACTTATAAACTTGAGTTTTTATGAAACTTGTTGTTGTTGGTGATTATATATATTATGCAAGACTTATATAAACATAAATGTATGATGAAATAAGTTAGTATTTACTTACTTTGATGTATTTGGAGTATGAAATTGAGAAGAAGTTGGAACTCTTGCAAGATTTGGACCAAGAACACTTGAATTTCACCAAGAACACTTGAATGAAAATGTTTGTAGTGTGTGTGGGATCCGGTTTTTAGAGAGAAAAAGGAAGAGTTTTAGTGTGAAAATAATAAAATGGAAGCTCTCTATTTATAGGCAAAGTCTTGGTCTTTCAAATGGAGGTTGAGTGGAGTGTTGGATGTGATGAAAGAAGATGATGAAAACGATTTGATTTTGATGGGTTATGGAAGTGTGTATTATAAAAATGAAGTCAAAACCTACTTGTACCTCCCTATGGGAAGATTTTTAGAAGATATTATGATGTATTTTCAGTTTTTTTGTATAAATGTAGTTAGAATGTATTCTTGTATTTCCCTTTTTATGTAAATTCATAAATACTTTGAATGCATTTGTTTAATGATTGTTTTAGTCTTGCATCATTAATGTTAAGTAAGTGTATTAATTCATGATTAGTGTTACTAATATTAATTTAATTATGTACTTAGTTGAATTAATCCTTCATATCGTAAATCGATCGGATTAATTGATTTCCCGATTCATCGCACCGATAAATTTAATTCTAATTGAGTTGAATTTCTTCATGAACCTTGTTAATCACTTTGATTAATTCTAATGACCACTGATAGGTTATAATTGGCTATTAAATACTGATTAGGTCGTAGTTGCTAACATGGTTTAAAGCCGGATGTTACAGTCTCCCCTTGTTAAGGGAATTTCGTCCCGAAATTAGCTCGTGTTCTCAATGCTTGAGTATTTGAGAACAGATGAGGGTATTTTTCCCGGAACTGATCTTCGCGTTCCCACGTAAACTCAAGACCTTGCTTAGAGTTCCATCTGACTTTATTATCGGGATCCGGCTGTGTTTTAGTTTCTTGACTTCTCGGTCCATTATTTCTACAGGTTGCTCAATGAAGTTCAACTTATCATCTAATTCTAGCTCGTCCATGGGTATAACGAGTGTTTCATCAGCCAGACACTTCTTAAGGTTGGATACATGGAAGGTATTGTGCACGCTGCTAAGCTCTGGTGGCAGCTCTAAATGATAAGCTACTAGTCTAATTCTTTTTAAGACCTTGAATTGTCCAATGTAACGAGGATTCAGTTATCCTTGTTTCCCAAATCGTATCACGCCCTTTCATGGCAAGACTTTCATCAGTACCCTTTCTCCTAATTGGAACTCAAAGGGTTTCTCCTTACGTTTGGATAACTTTTCTGACAATCGCGGGCAACTTTTAGGCGGTTCCGTATCTGTACTATCTTTTCGGTGACCTCAAGTTTGATTTCTAGGCCAATGACTTGACGATCCCTGACTTTGACCCGTCAAAGGGGTGATCCACACTTTTGTCTGTACAGTGCCTCAAACGGAGCAACCTTAAAATGTGTGTGATTGTTGTTGTTCGATAATTCCACTAAGGCAAATGAGTATCCCAAACACTTCCCAAAATCCATCACACAGGCTCTTAACATATGTTCTAGGGTTTGGATCATTCTTTCACTCTGACCATTGGTCAGAGGGTGATATGTGGTACTTGTGTCCAAGTTTGTACCCAAAGCTCGCTGTAACGATTTCCAAAAATCTAGATGTAAATCTGCTATCTGAATCTGAAATGATTGAAATGGGCACTCCAGGTTTGGAGACGACGTCCTTTAGGTACGTTTGGACTAGCTTATTAATCCTGTTATTCTCCTTGATTGGTAGGAATGCGAAAATTTGGTTAGGTGGCCGACTATTGCTCATATGGTATCTGATGTTTGTCTTATCTTTGTAGCATGTTAGGAATTTGTTGACATATGTGGCAATGTCAGCCTTCATGTTAGGCCACCAGTATAGCTCCTTGCAGTTATGATACATTTTATTGAATCCGGGATGAGTGGCATATCTTGATTTGTATCCTTCATCCATAACTCGCTTTCTTATTCCACCAAAACAGGGTAACCAGACTCTATTCATGAAATATTGATTTTTTTATTAGCCCTTATCCCAAACTATTTATCCATTCCGTGCAGGGCTTCATTTTTCATATTTTCCTCCTTAACAGCTTCTATTTGTGCTTCATGAGCTAAGGAAGGAAGGTTTGGTTGAATGGTTATAACTAGGGCTCGTACTCTTAATGGCTTAGCTTGCTCCTTTCGGCTCTGAGTGTCTGCAACCACATTAGCTTTCCTCAGGTGATAACGAATTTCACAGTTGCAATCACTTATTAGCTCAATCAAATGGTATTACCTCATATCCGACTCTTTCTGGTTCAAGATGTGTTGGAGGTTCTTATAGTCTGTGAGTGTAGTACACTTCTTACCGTATAACTAATGTCTCCAAGTCTTAAGGATAAAGACTACTGCTCCAAGATCTAGATCATGCGTTGTGTAATTCACCTAGTGAACCTTAAGTTTTCATAAAGTATAAGCTATGACCCTATCTTTCTATATCAACCCATTGTGTGAAGCGTCACAGTAATCTACAAATTTCTTGCTTCTCTTGGATAAAATAAGCGCGCGACACAGTTTATGCTTTAATAACTGATATGATGCCTCCTGATCCTCGCCCCAATCATATTTAATGTCTTTTCGGGTCAGTTTTGTTAGAGCTCTGGTGATCTTTCAGAAATTTTTGATAATTGCTTTTAATAAGTTGCAAGTCTTAAGGACTGTCGTATCTTTATGGGGGTTCTAAGAGTTGAGCAATTCCTGATAGCCTCGATCTTTGCGGGGTCGACTTGGATTCCTTTACTATGGATCACGTGACCGAGGAATTTCACCTCTCTTAGCTAAAAGTCAAACTTAAAAAGCTTGGCATATAGTTGTTCTTTCTTCAACAACTCTAGAATCAATCTTAAATGTTTGCTCGTGCTCCTCCTTGTTTTGTTAGTAGATTAAGATGTCATTCATGAATAGAATCACGAATTTGTCTAGATAAGGCTTGCACACCCGATTTATGAAGTCCATGAATACCGTTGGGGTACTGGTTAATCCAAACGGCATTAATAGAAATTTATGATGACCGTAACGGAATCTAAAGGCTGTCTTTGGAATATCTTTCTTGCGAACTATAACCTGATGATAACCAGACCTCAGGTCGATCTTCGAATAGAAGGTTGATTCTTGGAGTTTGGTCAAACAAGTCATTGATCCTTTGTGAGCGGGTATCGGTTCTTTTAGTTTATTTAGCTCTCGGTAATTGATGCACATTCTGAAGGTTCCATCCTTCTTCTTTATGAACAGCACTGGAGCTCCTCCAAAGCGAGGAACTCGGTTTGATAAACCCTTTATCTAAGAGCTCCTACAGTTGGTTGGACGATTCTTACACTATTCATGGGGCTAATCGGCATGGTGCTCGAGCCACTGGTACCGCACCTGATACTTGGCCGATTTTTGAATTTGACTTACCTCGATGTTGGGCGTTCAGGTAAGTGTTCTGGAAAAACTTTGGGGTAACCATAAATAATAAGAATATTTTCGAGCCGCTTTTCCTTTGGCTCCTTCTCTGTCAACACTTCAGGGTCCTAATGCTAGGGATGATGCTTACTTTGGTATATATTTCTTGTTTTGCCTTGAACAGTAAGGACCTTCTTATTGACTAAATGTATATGAACCGTGTTCTTGTTGCACACTATTTCTGCGTGATTTTTCGATAGTCAATCCATGCCTATGACCACGTAAACACTTCCCAGTTTGACGGGTATCAAGTCTATTTCAAAGAGTCGGCCTACTAATTCTAAGGAGCATCCCCGACTTATATTATTTGTCTTAAGCGTCTCACTGTCATCAACCTCAATACCATAAGTGGCACTTATTGTGTAAGAATGAATTTATCTGCTTACTGAACTTAGTGGATATGAAGCTCCTATCAGCACCAGTATCAGATAGTAGAAATGCATAAGTGGTATCTAATGGGGTAAGAGGATAAGTCTATGGGTTTGAAATTTCTTAGGCAGATTGTCATACTACATGTCCTCATGCACATAGTTATAGATAAAACTTAGTTCTTCATAAAAATGTTTGATACCTAATCTTTGTACATGATATGGTCGGGATTTTCCGATAAATTTTGAAGCCTTACATACCCTAAGATATATCAGATAGTAAAGCCTAGAGAAATACTAAATGGTAGAAAGGGTACTAAGTATGAGATGCCTCATCGTACTTAGAGCGTTAAGTTGTTGGGTTAGTTCTGCACTGCGGGCTTTGTGCTCTACAAGGCGCTGTCACAATTCGTCGATTCCGTCTTGTTGAATCTCCTGGGTATTCTGGTTGGCCCGAGGTTTATTGGTGGTTTGTATTGCCTCCTGCTTAATCCTTGCGAAGATCTCACCGACCTCTTGGTGGATTTTGTCGAAATTGGAGATCGTGTCTGGCGGCCCTTGCCACCAACAGAGGCATCGTTTGTTACATAGGTTTCTTGGTAAGTGTTGGCACTTGAGAGGAAGATGGTATTCCGACTTCAAACTGGCTTTGGATCCCTTCCTCGTTTCTCCACTCTTGGAGAGTGTGAGGCATCCATCCCCATTGTCTTATGGTTGCCCGTCGCTACTGTGGTGGGCTTGGTTGATGGGCAGGTACCGGGATAGACTCCCGTTGTGCTAGTCACAGTAGCGACTAGGCTTGGCTGATGGGCAGGTGAAATTTTTTTTTCCAATGGTCCATTGGGATGGTTTCTGAATAAGGTGTAGGATGGAATACAGGGTGGTGATGGTAGAGCACTTTGTGCTGCAGGGCCACAGTTGCCCCCCTCTTGTTCTGACGGGTCCTCTACCTCGTCATTGATTGGGTTTGGGTAGGTCTCCGATCCAAAGTACATCTTAGTGTCACCTTGGCTTCCTTGTTCCATGGGTGAGAGTTCATCCTCAGGGTCAAAGAGGATAATAACCGTATTGTTTGACATGTTTTCGTCACTAGGGTCCATACATATGTGTTCACAGTTCTTGAAGAAAGTTTAGTTTTTGTAACAGTTATAGTCTAGGTACTAATGCAACCTAGTTCACTATAACTATGGCTCTGATACCAATCTGTCACACCCCGTTACCCCGGTTGGCAACGAAGCGTGATGTCAGGATCTAAATTTAACTACCTAAGATTAACTGATTTGAATTGATCAGAGTGTAAACCAATAATCTTGTATTGAATCAAAGTCCAATTAAGAAGTTTGCGGAATAACACTTAATTGTTTTAATAAAAGCTTTCAGAATCAATAACAAATAAATATAAATGAATAAACAAAATTGCTTGTATTGCTAAACTGAATGATTACAATCACCTCTAATCTGTTTGATTAGACGAAGAACACAAATTGTTCTTAGGGTTTTACAACCTTAGAGGCTTATGAAAACTTAAACAAAAAGCAATTACAAACTTGAATGTGCAGAAACTTGATACAATAGAAAAACCTATTCTATGTATTTATAATGCATTCTGATTTGTTTCCTTGAAGGACTCTGACTTCTTTGATAGTAGATATGCTGGAATCTTCGTGTAAATATCTCTTCCTGAATATCAGCACTTTCTGTTTATGAAACTGTTGAGCAGCTTGAATCACTTAGCAGCTTGAATGATTTTACTCTGGCAGCTTGAACTTTTATACTAGCAGCTCGAACTTCTTCAACTAACAGCATGAACTTTGTACTTACACAGAAAATCTACTAACAGTTTAAGAAATCTAACTAACAGTTTGAACTACTTAGACTATTTCCCAACAATCCCCCTAACTTAAATTCTTTACATAAGACTTTAAGTTCTATACAAATAAGGAAATAAAACTAAGTAAACTGTTATTTACAAACCAAGGCTTTCAAAAAAAAAAACTTACAACTGTGCAAGTTTCTGATTGACTGCCTTCAAAAATTCTTTCTTCATATCTTCTCTATCACAATATATTTTCACTGATCTCATCTGAAGTAGCAAAGCCTTTGGAAGATCATAAAATTCAAAATTGAAGTACATACCGGATCCATTTGCAAATTTGAGTCTGTAAGTCTTTGATTTGACAAACAGATCAACTTGTGCAATCTTCATCTCCTTGGCATCTTCTATATCCTTCCTAATTGACTCAGGATCTAGAATGCTCTTCAGAATTTTGATAGCTTGCTTTACTTGTGGAAGAGAAGATCTAACTTGAGTTACAGACCCAACATGATGCATTCTTGTGAGCTCATCTCTGGTCATCCCTTGAACTATATGCATTAAGCTCTTGTACTCTTCCTCAGGACCAGATTCCCTTCTTACTATAAACTGATATCTTAAGTCAATGTTGTCCATTGGCTTAGCATACCAGTAATTAATAAGAGGTTTTGTGAAGTCATGCTGGTCTAAGGATTTCTCTATTTGCATCACTTTCTGAAGCTGATGCTCAAACAATATCCTTTTAACCTGATCAAGCTTTGCTTGTGACAATGTATCTGATGGAGGAATAGAAGCAGCAGCTTGAACAGAAGGAGCAGGATCACTCACACCAGCTTCAACATTACATATACCAGCTTGAGCTGGTTCTTGTTGACTTTGGACTTCTTGGGAGACTTTGGCTACTTTTCGTTTTTCCATCTCTTTATCATGAATGTCTTGCAGCCTCTCTGTACTCATGGACTGAGCCATCTTCTTTGGAATACTAGCTGAAAAGGCAAAATTGATCAAGAATCTTCTATGCTCAGCCTTTGAATGCCCTGTTGGCATTTTCCTCTTCCTTTCATTTTGCTTGACCACAAACCCTCTTAGGTAATCACCTAAGGTTTCATCATCTTGCATTGGGGCCTGGGTTTGCTGGTCTAGAGCATGATCTTGTTCTTCTGGTATTTTTCTGGCAATTTCAGCATCATAGGCAATCTGAGCTTCTCTAGAAGAAAATTTGTGCTTTGGAGACTCAATGAGAATACCCTTGCCCTTATCCTTGGTAGCAGAAGATGTAGCTTGGACTGTACTGATGGGAGCCTGAATTCCTTCTCTGATAACAACCCCAGTTGTTCTTGTAGGAGCAGCTTGAGTTTCTAGGCTAACAGCTTGAGAAGCTGTTGGGACTGCAAGCCTAGAATCTGGGACTGTTGGAGCTGCTTGGACTGTTGGAGCTACTTGGACTGATTGAGGGATCTCCTGATTCTCCCCCTTTTTGGAAGCATTGGTTTGGTCAGGAGGACCTACAACCTTTGCCAATTGGGTTAAAATTAGTTGCTCTAATTTAATGATCTTATTTCCACAGATGGTGAACCCTTTATGGAGATAATCCATTCTTTGGTTTTGAGCAGCTTCTGTCTCTCTGAGTGCTGAATTTGTGCCCCTGTGCAGCAATGATGGACTGATGGTATTCCAACATTGCTACAACATGTTGCAGCTTAGGATCCGTCAAAAGCATAAGTTGCAGACTAGCCTCAAGATCAGCAAACGAATGTGGTGCTTGTGATCTATCACTGGCATGAATACCAGAAGTAGAAACCTCTGGGCCCCTCTGTTCTTGGTACTGGGGACTTCCAGATTGTGCTTGCACACCTTCTGTTGCCATGGGTGTGGTCTTATTGATGTTGGCACTATCATGTGCCTCTTGTGCAGAAGCAACAGTAGTGTCAGCCACAGAACCCATATGGACAATCTCTGTTGAGATGTCCACCTCCTGATTGAGGTTGGGAGTGTCCTCAATGGGTGCCCTTTGGGTATTCTGTGCAGAAGTGTCCTCCTGCACAGGGTTATTTGGCTCTTGTAAGAGGGCTGAGGAGGAAGGAGCTCCTGGTCCTCTTTTCCTTTTGTATAATTTGAGTGGGGATGTGGGCTTAACAATAGGAACAGAAGGCATTTGAGTATCATGAGGAGTGGGTTGGGGTCCTGGGGGTGAAGCAGTAATGTTAGGCTGAGCCTGCTCAGGACCCTCTCCTCTGTTTCTTGGAATGATGCCCAACATTGCAGAAGTCAATGGGACATCAACAGTCAAAACATTGGCACTTGGTTTTAGAAGACGTTTTATTGAAGGTAAAGAGTGCCTGTGGGAAACATGAATCCTTTTATGTATATTGAAATTACTGCAAGTTCTTGCAATAATTTCAACCAAAAATCTAGGATACATCAAAAATTTCCCATGTTTTAAGGCATGATGCCTTAGCATACCCTGAAAAATCATATTAGAAAAATTGAATTGTTGGCCCGTTGATAAACACACTAAGGCAGTGGCTATATTTGATGAAAATTCTGACCAACCAGTTCTTTTTGGGCTTATACATTGCTGAATAATATGTACAAGATACTTCCATTTAGGGGCAAATTTTGATTTAAAGAAAGTATAAGATTCAGCAGGGCCCCTATATCCAATAGCATGAAGACCGTCATGTAGAGCAGTAAGAGATAAGTCTGAAATACCTGAGGCATCTTGAAGATGCAGGTGTTGGCATATGATCTCCTCAGTGATAGAAACAGTGTTGCCATCGATTTTGGATGTCAGAGTTGTGACTCCATTAATGGTTTTGAGGGAGGCATGGTTCCAGAACTGTTCTATATGAGAGATGTAGATAGTGGGATTGATAGTAAGGGCATGATGGATATGGGAACTTCGAAGGAAGTCCATCATGTCGTGGAATGGGGTAAGATCAGCGTGTTTTAATGAGTAGGGTAGACAATTGTGTTCTTTGACGAACTCCATTGATGAACGATGAATTTAGGGTTTCAGTGATGTGCGTGGGAATTGTTCAGAGAATCGAAGAAGGGTTGTGGAAGATATTTTGCAACTGGTAGTTACAATGGAACGAAACTGGAACCTTTAAAGGTTTTGAAAATATCTAAACCCGCGCACACACTTATGGAAATTACCAGATTACCCTGCACACTTTGACAGATCAAGTGAAACAACTAACAGTCCGAGAAAATGAACTAGCAGCTTGAGAAAATACTCAAGCTGTTAGTTGAAAATTAGGCGACTGCTAATGAAACAGTGACTCCCCCTTAATCAAGCATATGTATAATATTCATGGAATAAGAGAAAATAAAGAAAAACAAATTAATCCATACTAACCATACCAATATTTGATACTAGGAAGGTGAATCTTCCTACATCAAATGGTTTTGTAAATAGATCAGCTAACTGGTCATCAGTATGAATTTTGGTAACTTGGATTAATTTCTTCTCATTACAGTCCCTTATAAAATGAAATCTAATGTCTATATGCTTGGTTTTGGGAAACTTCACTGGATTTGTACAATGCTAATTGCACTTGAGTTGTCAATATAAATGGGAGTGGATAGGAAATTCATACCATAGTCTCTCAGTTGATTCTGAATCCACATCACTTGGGAGCAACAACTTGCAGCTGCTACGTATTCTGCTTCAGTAGATGAAGTGGAGACAGTTGTTTGCTTTTTACACTGCCAAGAGACCAATCTTGTTCCCAAATATTGACATCCACCAGTTATGGATTTTCTGTCAATGTTGCATCCTCCATAATCACTATTAGAATAGGTTGTTAATTCAAGAGGGGAGTCTTTAGGATACTAGAGGCCTAAATGTGGTTGGCCTTTGAGATATCTAAAGATTCTTTTAACAGCAACCAGATGGGAGTCCTTTGGAGAACATTGAAACCTGGCACAAACACAAACAGCAAACATAATATCAGGTCTAGAAGATGTTAGATACATAAGAGATCCTATAAGGGATCTGTATAGATGAATGTCCACATCTATTCCATCTTTGTCTGTATGAAGCTGCTTGTGAGGATCCATTGGAGTACTTGCAACTTTGGTATCTTTGTACCCAAACTTTTCCAGTATGTCTTTAACATACTTTGATTGACTTATGAAGAGTCCTGTGGGCTTCTGCTTGACCTGCAATCCTAGAAAGAATGTGAGTTCTCCCATTGAACTCATTTGAAACTTTTTGTGCATTAAGGCCTCAAATTCTTTGCACAGACTGTCATTGGTTGACCCAAAGATGATATCATCAACATATATCTGTACAAGCAGGATCTCAGATTTGATAGACTTTGTGAATAATGTTTTGTCCAGAGTACCTCTCTTGAATCCATTCTGTAGAAGGTAGGATGACAAAGTGTCATACCACGCTCTAGGGGCTTGGTGGAGTCCATAGAGGGCCTTGTCTAGTTTGTAGACTCTGTCTGGATACTTGTAGTCCTCAAATCCAGGAGGTTGACATACATAGACCTCTTCTTCAATTGTGCCATACAGAAAAGCAGACTTCACATCCATTTGATATACTTTGAACCCTTTGAAGCTTGCATAAGCTAGGAACAGTCTGATAGCTTCAATTCGTGCCACTAGAGCAAAGACATCATCATAGTCTATGCCTTCCTCTTGAGTGTACCCTTGTGCTACTAGTCTTGCTTTGTTCTTGATGACTATCCCTCTCTCATCCTTCTTGTTTCCGAACACCCATCTTGTACCAATGGCTCTTTTTCCTTTAGGAAGATCAACAAGTGTCCATACATTCTGAATCTTGAATTGTAGAAGCTCTTCCTGCATTGCCTCAATCCGAGATGAATCTTTCAAAGCTTCTGATGCCTTTTTAGGTTCTAGCTGAGACATGAAACAGGCATGTTCAAATGCAGCTAGACTAAATTCAGGAACTGCTGGTGCAACAGCATCAGTCTCCTTGTGAACCATTGTCCTTGTTTGCACAGGTGTACGTGGATCACCCATTATTTGATTGAGAGGATGATACTTTTGAACCCTGAGTGTAGGCTCTCTATCTGTCTGAAGAGAGGATCCAAGATTTGTATCATCTCCATCTGGACAAGTTGATGGTACAGCTTCTGGAATAGCTTGACTTGAATCTGGAACTGTTTCCCTTTGTGTTGGAACTGTTCTCTCAGGACTTGGGAGTTGCACTTCATTGTCTGGATTTGAATCATGTTGATCATGCAGAACCCCTGTAGGGTCACAAGACAGAAGTGGTATAACTGTATACTCATACCATTTATTTGAATCTGCAGCAGTTTGAAACTTTGTGCCAACAGCTTGATCATTTGTGCTACCAGCATGAGAATTTACATTGACAGCTTCAATCCTGTGTTCATCAGATTCTGCAGTATACTCAACAAAGCTCAGAGAATTTGTTAGTGAATCTAAATCGAACAACCAATCAGGACCAGTGCCTTTTACATTTGCTGTATTTTCGTTGAATTCAACATTGGCACTTTCTTCAATGGTTTTAGACACACTGTTATATACTCTATAGGCTTTGCTTTGATTTGAGTATCCTACAAAGAAACCTTCTTCAGCCTTACTTTCAAACTTCCCTAAGTGAGTCTTAGTGTGAAGAATGGTACATGGACAGCCAAAAGATTTGAAAAAGGCTATTAGGGGTAGTCTATTATGGAATAACTCATATGGAGTTTTCCATTGTGATTGAACAACCTGAACCCTATTTAGAACCTAACAGGCTGTATTGACTGCTTCTGCCCAAAAGGTCATTGGCAGTTTTGAATCAGCTAGCATGGTTCTAGCAGCCTCAATTAATGTTCTGTTCTTTCTTTCAGCTACACCATTTTGCTGTGGTGTTCTTGGTGCACTATATTGCCTAGCAATACCTTTGGACTCACAAAAACTGTTTAGGATATGGTTTTTAAACTCAGTTCCATTGTCTGATCTTATCACCTTGACTTTTGAGTTGGATTGGTTTTCTATCTTAAGAATAAATGACTTAACTGGCTCAGCAGTTTCATCTTTAGACCTAAGAAAG
Organism: Centrapalus pauciflorus; assembly: GCA_020465985.1. Classification (NCBI taxonomy): domain Eukaryota; kingdom Viridiplantae; phylum Streptophyta; class Magnoliopsida; order Asterales; family Asteraceae; genus Centrapalus; species Centrapalus pauciflorus. Next base: position 136,294 of record JAANYP010006893.1, on the reverse strand, counting down.
TAAACCCAAGTAAATCTGGTGAAATCATCAACAATGACTAAACAGTAAGCCCTTTTATTCAAACTCAAAACAGATGTTGGACCAAATAGATCCATATGAATCAGATGAAGAGCAGATGAGATTGAATTTACTTCTTTGGCCTTATGAGGAGATTTGTGTTGCTTGCCTTTAAGGCATGCTACACAATGATCATCACATATGAACTCCTTTTGTGGTAAGCCTCTTACCAAGTTCTTTTTGACTAAAACATTCATGGATTTGAAGTTCATGTGACACATCCTTCTGTGCCAAAGAGCAGACTCATTGGATGATGTTTTGGATATCAAACAGCTTAAAGTACTTGATTTGGATAAAAGTTCTGTGTCCAAACAGTATACATTATCCTTTCTAGGTGTTCTTAGTAAAACAAGATTTTCAGGAATTGTAAAATTTTTTGAAAGGACAATGCACTCAGAATCTGTAAACAAAACAATATTTTGTTTGTCACAGATTTGAGACACACTCAATAAGTTATACTTAAGTTGTTCAACATACAAAACATCATTGAAAATCATGTTGCCTGCATTAACAGTACCTTTACCTGTAACCTTACCTCCTTTGGAGTGGCCTCCAAATGCAACAAATCCTCCTTCAAAGACTTTGAAATTTGACAAGCACTCAGAATTGCCTGTCATGTGCCTAGAGCATCCACTGTCCAAATGCCATCTTGTTTTATGTGATGACCTGTGGTTGCCCCGCACAATTAAAAGCTTAGTTAGTAGTGGAGTAAACCCAAACCAAGTTGGTTTTGGGTTGTCCTTGTGCATTAACATAACTAAACACTGTCTTTGATTTCTTATACTTAGTGAGATCCACTGATGGATTTTGTGGAGAGTATTTAGTTATCACATGAGGTATCCAGGTATTTTGTCCATCCTTTTCAATAACAGTCTCAGATGATCCATTTCCAGTCCCAACTTTGAGCCTAACAGTCTGAACTGAGTCTGTAGTGCTAACAGCTTGAGAATTTGCACTAGCAGTCTCAACTTTAGACTTGGCAGTTTCAACATTTGTATCAATAGGTTCATCTGAGTTTTTACCTTTAACACACCATATTTGTTTAAAATTTAATTTTGGTTTAGCTAAAACTTGTTTTTGGTGTGTGGACTGTTTCTTATTTACTTTTGAGAACCTGTGATCAACTGTTTTCTTAGGAACTGATGCAGTAAGAGATTTGGCCTTTGAATTTTTTGAATTTTGAAAGTTTGTCTTTTTATGAATCACAGTCTGTTTTGCAACAGATGGTTTATAAAAACAATTTCTGGCCAAGTGATTTTTCCTGCCACAATGGAAGCATTTTTTGACTGTTTGGATTGGAGAACCAGTTTTATTTGACAATATCTGGTTCTTGTTCCTTTGATTTCCCCTTACCTGCTGCTGTGTGGGAAACTTTTGAACACCATGCTTTTGGCATGTGCAGATTGGAACATTTTTACCCTTTTTATTATTCTTTGATGAAGATGCAGTGTTACAGTTAGAAGGTACAGAAACCTGTGGAGCAGCATTGCATACACTCATCTTCTCTTTTCCTTTCTTATTGGGGATTTGGATTGCTATAGGTGCACTCATTGTTTTGTGTTCTTTCTTAACTTCTGTGCACTCTCAGTCTCTATTTTGAATCAGATCTTCTTTAGATTCAAGACTGTTTTCAAGGATAGGATCTACAGTGGTCATACACTTATCTAATGGTTCATTGACAAGCCTATCAGCAACTTCACTCATTGGATGAATGTATTTGTTGTTGTATGGAGGTGGAGTGGCTCTGTATCCTATACCTTCTTTGGGATTGAGCTGAGATTTCACCCTATCTGTATATTGGACTTCCATTAGGTGTTCCAGCTTTTGATTTGCCAATTTGAAGTTTCCTAGATCTATATTGACAGATTCTAGTTTCTTATTAGCCTCTAACACCTTTTGTTCAGTCTCTTCTAATTTTTTATTTAGGGATTCTATTTTCTTATTCAGCTCCTTCTTCTCCCACTCATGATATGTTCTATCATGACCCATTTGAATCTCATTATCCTTATAGTTATTGATCTGTTTTTCAAGATCTTCTATGGCCTGCATGTATTCATATCTCCTTTCTTCCATCTTAGCTAGAGTTTTACACATGCTCTCACTATGATCTCTGTACTTTTTAACCATATTTTTGCATGTTTGAGAGCAAAGTTTAGAATTTACCTCAGATGGTAGTTCAGTGGAGGTGACATTTGATGTTTCTGCCATTAGAGCTTGCTTTTGAAATTCTTCCTCTGTCTGATCACTCCAGTCAAACATATTGTCTTCTTGAGAGACAAGTGCTTGTGATGATGAAGCCTGATTAGTCTGCTGAGGTCTTGATGGCTGTTGACCTTGAGATCTGCATTCTCTGGCAAAGTGGCCAAGCTTGTGACATTTAAAACACTCAACTTTTGACTTATCAAAAGCTGGTTTGCCCTCTGCTCTGGCTTGAAAGTTGGTTCTGCCAGTTCTTTTCAGAAACCTTTTGGCCCTCATGGTCAGCATTGCATGTTGCCATTTCAGATCCATCTCTTCTAGGTCATCTGGATGAATCTGTTCTAGAGCTTCAGCATTTAGAGTAAACAGTCCATCATTAGCAACAAAAGCCTCATAGTGAGCTTCAGTAGAGTTACCATCACCACCTGAAAAGGAATCACTGCAATTAGATTTTTCAGATGACAGAAGAGCAGTGTTGTGATTATAAGAAAAAGATTTCTTTTTAGTGTCAATCTCAGTTTCAAACACTCTCAGACTGTAGAGTGTCTTTTGTTCTCCATTGAGCAGCATAGACTGTCCACTCTTCTCCAAGAGATCTAAGAAACTTTCTGTTGACCTCATCTTGATCCAGGCTGACTTTTGCACTTTCCAATTCACTTATCAGTTTGTTGAACCTGTCAAAGATTTGAGTAAGGTTTTCATTCTTGCCACCAGAAAAGTTTTCATACTGCTGTTTCAAAAGATCCTTTTGATTTCTCTTGGTACTGGCATTCCCAGCAAATCTTTTCTCTAAAGCAATCCAGAGAGAATGAGCAGTATAAAACTTTTTAAACTGATGTTGATAAGCATTAGGAATGGCTATTTGTAGAAGTGTAAGAGCTTTCACTTCATTCATTCTAGCCTTTCTTTCAAGTTCAGTTTTTGGAGGAGTTTTGATGGGTTTGCCATCAGCATCAAGTTCAGGATCAACTGCAGGAGGAAATTCAACAGCTTCACATATGGCATAATCAATGAATTGAATATGCTGTTGAATCCTGAGTTTCCACTCTCAAACTCAGTGGGCTTGAGCATAGGCACTTTGAGTCCTTGCCCAGATCCACTACTGCTATTATCAAATTCCATTGCAGAAAATTAAAATTTATTAAAAGAAAGCTTTCGACTTTGAAAAACAAAGAACGACCTGTGGCTCTGATACCACTTGTCATGATCTAAATTTAACTACCTAAGATTAACTGATTTGAATTGATCAGAGTGTAAACCAATATGTCAGGATCTAAAATATGAATAACCAAGATTAACTGATTTGAAATTTATCAGAGTATAAATCAATAATCTTGCTTTGAATCAAAGTTTAATTAAGAAGTTTGCGGAATAACACTTAATTATTTTAACAAAAACTTTCAGAACCAATGAAGCATAAAACATAAGAAGTAATCAAGACTGTTTGTATTGCTGAATTCAATGATTACAATCACCTCTAATCTGTTTTGATTAGACGAAGAACACAGACTGTTCTTAGGGTTTTACAACCTTAGAGGTTTATGAAAACTTAATCAACAAAGCAATTACAGACTCAAAATATGCAGAAAACTTCTATATACTTCTATACAATATTCTGTCTATTTATATTGCTTTTTGGACTTGTTTCCTTGAAGGACTATGACTTCTCTGATAGTAGATATGCTGGAATCTTCGTGTAGATATCTTTCCTGAAAATTAGCACTTTCTGTTTATGAAACTGTTGAGCAGCTTGAATCTCTTGACAGCATGAACTGAGCAGCTTGAGTTGTTTTACTCTGGCAGCTTGAACTTTTACACTGGCAGCTCGAGTTTCTTCAACTAGCAGCATGAACTTTGTATTTACATGACAAATCTACTAACAGTCTGAGAAGTCTAACTAACAGCTTGAATGTACTTAAACTATTTCCCAACAATCTCCCCCTAACTTAAATTCTTTACACAAGACTTTAAGTTCTATACAAGAATTGGAAATGAATAAGTAAACTGTTATTTACAAACCAAGGCTTTCAAAAACTTACAACTGTGCAAGTTTCTGATCTACAGCCTTCAAAAATTCTTTCTTCATCTCATCTCTATCACAAGATACCCTAACAGATTTTATCTAAAGTAGCATATCTTTTGGTAAATCATAAAATTCAAGATTGAAGAATATACCAGGTCCATCTGAAAATTTGATTCTGTATGTCCTTGACTTGACAAACAGATCAACTTGCTTGACCTTCTTCCCCTTCTTCACAGCATCCTCTATTTCTTTCCTTGCAGATTCAGGGTCAACAATTGATTTTAGATCTTTAATTACTTGCTTCACTTGTGGTAGAGCAGATCTAACTTGTGATACAGACCCAATGTTGTGCATTCTAATAAGCTCATCTCTGGTCAACTTCTGAACCATCTGCCAAAATGTATCATATTCTTCTTCTGGTCTAGACTCCCTTCTTACCACAAACTCAACTCTCAAGTTACGGTCATCCAGGGACTTAGCAAACCAGTAATTGATTTGAGGCTTTGTAAAAATCATGCTGATCAATCAACTTCTCTATCTCCATGGCTTTTTGTAGTTGTTGATCAAACAGCACTCTTTTAACTTGATATAGCTTTGCTTGTGAGGATGGATCAGATGTAGGAATAGATGCAACAGCTTGATCAGTAGGAACAGGAGCACTGGTAGCAGCTTTAGTTTGGACTGATTGAGTTGATGGTTGGACTTCTTGGGATGGTTGAGCTTCTGGAGAGACTTTTGTTCTCTTTCTTTTGTCCATCTCCTTGTCATGAATCTCCTGCAGCCTTTCAGTAGACATGGACTGAGCCATTTTCTTTGGAATACCTGCTGCAAAGGCAAAATTGATAAGAAATCTTCTATGCTCAGCCTTGGAGTGCCCTGTTGGCATCTTTCTCTTCTTTTCACCTTGTTTGCCCACAAACCCCTTTAGGTAATCACCTAATGTCTCATCATCATCTATTGGGGGCTGGGCTTGCTGATCTAATTCTTTGTCCATTTCTTCTGCCAATTTCTTGGCAACTTCAGCATCAAAGGCAATCTGGGCTTCTTTGGAGGAGAATTTGTGCTTTGGAGACTCAATGAGAATGCCCTTGCCCTTGTCTTTTACAGAAGAGGATGTTGCTTGGACTGTACTTGATGGAGCTTGAATGCCTTCCCTGATCACAACTCCAGTGACTTTTGAAGGAGCAACTTGAGTTTCTAGGCTAACAGCTTGAGAAGCTGTTGGGACTGCTAGCCTAGAAACTGGGACTGTTGGTGCTACTTGGACTGTTGTTGTTGTTGGAGCTGCTTGGACTGATGTAGGAACCTCCTGATTCTCCCCTTTTTTGGAAGCATTGGTTTGGTCAGAAGGACCCACAACCTTTGCCCCTTGGGTTTGAATCATCTGCTCTAATTTCACAATTTTATTTCCACAGAGGGTGAAGCCCTTGTGGAGATAATCCATACGCTTATTTTGAGCAGCCTCTGCCTGCTTGAGAGCAAAAATTTGAGCTTCCTGTGCAGCAATGATGGACATTTGATATTCCAACATGGCTACAACAGGTTTGAGCCTGGGATCCGTTAAAAGCATATGTTGCAGACTAGCCTCAAGATCAGAGAACACCGGAGGTGCTTGTGATCTATCACTGACATTAAAACTAGAAGTAGAAACCTCTGGGCCCCTCTTTTCTTGGTTCTGGGGACTTCCAGCTTGTGTTGGCACACTTGCTGTTGCCATGGGCGTGGACTTAGCTATGTTGGCACTGTCCTGTGCCTCTTTTGCAGAGACATCAGTAGTGCCAGCCACAGAACCCATATGAACCATCTCTGAAGAGATGTTCACCTCCTGAGTGAGGATGGGAGTTTCCTCTAGTGGTTCCCTTTGGATATGCTGTGCAGGAGTATCCTCCTGCACAGGGATATATGGCTCTTGCTGATGGGAGGAGGAGGAAGGAGCTCCTGGTCCCCTTTTTCTTTTGTATATGTTTCTGAGTGGGCGTGTTGGCTGTACAAAAGGATCAGTGGGAGTTTGTGTATCATGAGGAGTGGGTTGGGGTCTTGGGGGTGAAGCAGTGATGTTAGGCTGAGCCTACTCAAGACCCTCTCCTCTGTTTCCTGAAATGATGTTCATCATTGCAGAGGGCAATGGAGCATCTACACTTACAAAATTGGCACTTGGCTTTATCAGCCTTTTGATTGAAGACAATGAGTGCCTATGGGAAACATGTATCCGTTTATGTAAATGTGGAGTTGTGCAGGTGTGTGCAATTATTTCTGCCAAAAACCTAGGATACATCAAAAATTTCCCATTCTTTAGGGAATGATGCCTTAACATCCCCTGAAAAATCATGTTTGAAAAATTGAACTGTTGGCCAGTAGAAAAGCACACTAAGGCAGTGGCAATATTTGAAGAAAACTCAGACCAACCAGTTCTTTTGGGGCTTAAACATTGCTGAATAATGTGCACAAGGTATTTCCATTTAGGAGAAAAATGTGCCTTAAGAAAAGTAAAAGAATCAGCAGGACCCCTATAACCAATGTTTTGAAGACCAAAATGTAAAGCTTGAAGGGATAGGTCGGTTATACCTGAGGCATCTTGAAGATGCAAGTGATGTCTGATGGATTCCTCAGTGATATGGATAGTAGTTCCATCAATCTTGGAAAGGAGGGTAGGCACTCCATTGATGGTTTGAACAGATGTATGGTTCCAAAACTGTTCTATATGGGAGATGTATATAGTAGGGTTTATGGTTAGGGCATAATGAATATGGGAGTGCCTGAGGAAATCCATCATTGTATGAAACGGTTGAAGTTCAGAGTGTTTAGGGTGTATGGGAGGCAGTTATGCTCTTTTACGAACTCCATGGATGAACAAACGATGGTTGTAGGGTTTGAAAGAAGAATGTGTGATTCGTTCAGAGAGAAAGTAGAAGGCCGTGGAAGAAGAATATGTAACTGGTAGTTACAACTGAACGAAACTGGGACCTTTAAAGGTTTCGAAAAGGTTGGGTCCCGCGCACACATTTGAAAAATTACCCAAATACCCTGCACACTTTGACAGATCAAGTGAAAATAACTAGCAGTCCGAGAAAATGAACTAGCAGCATGAGAAAATACTCATGCTGTTAGTGTAAAATTGTGCAACTTTTCAATGTAACAGTGTCTCCCCCTTAAATTAGCATACTGAGACGATAATAATGAAATCCAATTAATCCATGTTTACCATACCAATATTTGATATTAGGAAATTGAACCTTCCCACATCAAAAGGTTTTGTAAATAGATCAGCTAGCTGATCATCTGTATGTATTTTGGTAACTTGGATTAACTTCTTTTCATTACAATCTCTGATGAAGTGAAATCTGATTTCTATATGCTTGGTTTTTGGGAATTTCATTGGGTTTTGCACAATGCTAATTGCACTTGAATTGTCAATATAAATAGGAGTGGATAAGAAATTCATACCATAGTCTCTTAGCTGATTTTGAATCCACATTACCTGGGAGCAGCAGCTTGCAGCTGCTACGTATTCTGCTTCAGTGGATGATGTGGAGACAGTTGTTTGCTTTTTGCATTGCCAAGAGACCAGTCTTGCTCCTAAGTATTGACATCCACCAGTTGTGGATTTCCTGTCAATGTTGCAACCACCATAATCACTGTCAGAATAAGCAGTTAGTTCAAAAGGAGAGTCTTTAGGATACCATAGGCCTAAATGTGGTTGGCCTTTAAGGTATCTGAAGATTCTCTTAACAGCAACCAAGTGAGAATCCTTTGGAGAGCATTGAAACCTAGCACACACACAGACAGCAAACATTATATCAGGTCTAGAAGATGTTAGATACATGAGAGATCCTATAAGGGATCTGTATAGATGAATGTCCACATCTATGCCATCTTTGTCTGTATGGAGCTGTTTATGAGGATCCATTGGAGTGCTTTTAACCTTTGTGTCTTGATAGCCAAACTTTTCCAGTATGTCTTTGACATACTTTGATTGACTTATGAATAGACCAGTAGGCTTCTGTTTAACCTGCAGCCCTAGAAAGAATGTGAGTTCCCCCATTGAACTCATTTGAAACTTTTTGTGCATTAGGGCCTCAAAATCTTTGCACAACCTATCATTTGTTGAGCCAAAGATGATGTCATCAACATAGATCTGGACAAGAAGAATCTCAGCTTTGATGGATTTAGTGAAAAGTGTTTTGTCCAGAGTGCCTCTCTTGAATCCATTCTGTAGAAGATATGATGACAGTGTGTCATACCATGCTCTGGGGGCTTGGTGAAGACCATAGAGAGCTTTGTCTAGCTTGTACACCCTGTCTGGATACTTGTAGTCTTCAAAACCAGGAGGTTGACACACATACACTTCCTCTTCAATTGTCCCATACAGGAAAGCAGACTTAACATCCATTTGATACACTTTAAATCCTTTGAAACTTGCATATGCTAGAAATAGTCTGATGGCTTCAATTCTTGCTACTGGAGCAAAGACATCATCATAATCTATTCCTTCTTCTTGAGTGTACCCTTGTGCTACTAGTCTTGCTTTGTTCTTGATGACTATCCCTCTCTCATCCTTCTTGTTTCTGAACACCCATCTTGTACCTATTGCTCTCTTACCTTTAGGAAGATCCACCAGAGTCCATACATTCTGAATTTTGAACTGTAAAAGCTCTTCTTGCATAGCTTCAATCCAGGATGAATCTTTTAATGCTTCTGATGCCTTTTTAGGTTCCAATTGAGACATGAAACAGGCATGTTCAAAAGCAGCTAGACTGAATTCAGGAACTGCTTGTTCAGCAGCAGCAGTCTCATTGTGAACCATCTTTCCTTGTTTGAACAGGAGTGCTTGGATCACCCAGTATTTGATTGAGAGGGTGATACTTGTGAACTCTTAGTGTGGGCTCTCTCTCTGTTTGAAAGGAAGTTCCAAGGTTTGTATCATCTCCATTAGAACCAGTGAGTGGTTCAGTTTCTGAAACAGCTTGACTTGAATCTGGGACTGTTTCCTGTTGTGTTGGAGCTGTTCTTTCAGAACTTTGGAGTGGCACTTCAGTGTCTGGATTTGTATCATTCAGGACCCCTGGAGGATCACAAGACAGAAGTGGTAGAGTGGTGAAATCATCCCAACTTGTTGAATCTGCAGCAGTCTGAGACTTTGTGCCAACAGCATGAGAAATTGTATTGGCAGCATGAGAATTCGTGTTAGCAGCTTCAACCCTGTATGCATCAGCTTCTTGCAGTATACTCAACAAAGCTCAGAGAATTTGTTAGTGAAACTAAATCAAACAACCAATCAGGACCAGTGCCTTTGATATTAGCAGTATTTTCATTAAATTCAACATTGGCACTTTCTTCAATTGTTTTAGACACACTGTTGTATACTCTATAGGCTTTGCTTTGAGTTGAGTATCCTACAAAGAATCCTTCTTCAGCTTTACTCTCAAACTTCCCTAAGTGAGTCTTGGTGTGAAGAATAGTACATGGGCATCCAAAAGACTTGAAGAAAGCTATTTGGGGACTTCTGTTATGGAATAACTCATAGGGAGTTTTTCCTTGAGATTGGACAACTTGAACCCTATTTAGAACATAACAGGCTGTATTAACAGCTTCTGCCCAGAAAGTCATTGGCAGATTTGAATCAGCTAGCATTGTTCTAGCAGCCTCAATTAATGTTCTATTCTTTCTTTCAGCTACACCATTTTGCTGTGGTGTTCTTGGTGCACTATATTGTCTAGCAATGCCTTTGGACTCACAGAAACTGTTTAGAATTTGATTTTTAAATTCAGTTCCATTGTCTGATCTTATCACCTTAACTTTGGAATTGGATTGGTTTTCTATCTTAAGGATAAAAGACTTAACTAGCTCAACAGTTTCATCTTTGGACCTAAGAAAGTAAACCCAAGTAAATCTGGTGAAATCATCAACAATGACTAAACAGTATGCCCTTTTATTCAAACTCAAAACAGATGTTGGACCAAATAGATCCATATGTAACAACTGAAGAACAGATGAGATTGAATTTACTTCTTTGGCCTTATGAGAAGTTTTGTGTTGCTTACCTTTAAGACATGCTACACAATGATCATCACAAATGAACTCCTTTTGTGGTAATCCTCTTACCAGATTCTTTTTAACTAAATCATTCATGGACTTGAAGTTCATGTGACACATCCTTCTATGCCAAAGAGCAGACTCATTTGATGATGCTTTGGATATTAAACAGCTTAAAGTATTTGATTTAGTCAAGAGAGCTGTGTCCAGGCAGTAAACATTGTCCTTTCTTGGTGTTCTAAGTAAAACAAGATTTTCAGGAATTTTGAAATCCTTTGAAAGAACAATGCACTCAGAATCTGTTAACAGAACAATGTTTTGTTTGTCACAGATTTGAGAGACACTCAATAGATTGTACTTAAGCTGTTCAACATACAGAACATCATGGAATGTCATGTTGCCTGCAATAACAGTACCTTTACCTGTAACCTTACCTCCTTTTGAGTTGCCTCCAAATGCAACAAAACCTCCATCAAAACCTTCGAAATTTGACAAGCATTCAGAATTGCCTGTCATGTGCCTAGAGCATCCACTGTCCAGATGCCATCTTGTTCTATGAGGAGACCTGTGGTTGCCCTGCACAAATAACAGCTTAGTTAGTAGTGGAGTAAACCCAAACCAAATTGGTTTTGGGTTGGCCTTGTACATTGACATAACTAAAAACTGTTTTTGACTTCTTCTATTTGGTGAGATCTACTGATGGAGTCTTTGGAGAGTATTTAGTGATAATATGAGGTATCCAACTATTTTGATCATCTTTTCTTCTGAAAGTCTCAGATGATTCACTAGCAGCTCCAGTTTGATGCCCAGCAGCTTGAGCTGTGTTTGTAGTGCTAACAGTTTCAGTTTTTGCACTAACAGCATCAGATTTTGACTTAGCAGTCTGATCTTTTGCATTAGCAGTTTGAGCAACAGATTTGTCCTTGACACACCATATTTGTTTAAAACTTGATTTAGGCTTTGCCAAAACTTGTTTTTGATGTTTGGACTGTTTTTTATTAACTTTTGAGAATCTGTGATCAACTGTTTTCTTTGGAGCTGCTGTGGAAGGTTTCACTTTTGAGTGCTTTGCCTGATTAGGATTTGATTTTGTGTGATGCACAGTCTGTTTTGCAACAGCTGGTTTGTAAAAACAATCCTTGGCTAAGTGATTCTTCCTTCCACAGTGAAAGCATCTTTTGACAGTTTGAATTGGAACACCAGACTTTTCTGTCAATTTCTGGTTCCTGTTTCTCTGGTTTCCTCTTACCTGCTGTTGTTTAGGAAACTTTTGTACACCATGCTTTTGGCATGTGCAGATAGAAACAGTTTTACCTCTTTTAGTTCCTTTTGATGAAGATGCAGTGTTACAGTTAGAATGTACAGGAACTTGTGGAGTAGCATTGCATTCACTCATCTTCTCTTTTCCTTTCTTACTGGGAACTTGACTTCTATGGGTGCACTCTGTGTGTCACAGTCTCTATTTTGACCTTATCTTTCTTTTAATCAGGGACTGTTATCAAGGATAGGGATCTACAATAGTCATAGGGACTCATCTAGTGGTTCATTTAACAAGTCTCATCAGCAACTTCACTCATTGGATAAATGTACTTGTTATTATATGGAGGTGGAGTAGCTCTGTATCCTATTCCTTCTTTGGGATTGACCTGAGATTTGACTCTATCTTTGAATTGAACTTCCATTAGGTATTCTAGCTTTTGATTTGCTAACTTGAAGTTACCTAGATCTATGTTAACAGATTCCAGTTTCTCATTAGCTTCTAACACCTTCTGTTCAGTTTCTTCTACCTTTTTATTCAGAGATTCTATTTTCTTATTGAGTTCCTTTTTCTCCCATTTATGATAGTTTCTATCATACCCCATTTGAATCTCATTATCCTTATAATCATTGATCTGCTTTTCCAGATCTTCTATGGCTTGCATATATTCATATCTCCTTTCTTCCATCTTAGCTAGAGTTTTGCACATGCTCTCATTATGATCTCTGTATTTTTTAACCATATTTTTGCATGATTGAGAGCAGAGTTTAGAGTTTTACCTCAGATGGTAGTTCATTGAGGAGGAATTTCTGAGGTTTTCTGCCATAATTGACTTTGATTTTGGAATTCTTCCTCTGTCTTGATCACTCCAGTCAAACACATTGTCTTCTTGAGGAGACAAGTGCTGTTGATGAGGGAAGCTTGAATGTGGTGCTGTGAAGTCCTGTGTGGTTGTTGATCCTTGATTTATCTACATTCTCTGGCAAAGTGACAGCTTTATATGGCATTTATAGCATTCCACTTTTGATTTATCAAAAGATGGTTCTGCCTTCTTTTTGGCTTGAAGTTGGTCTTCCAGTTCTTTTCAGCATCATTTGGCTCTCATTGTCAGATTGCATGTTGCCACTTTAAATCATTTCTCTTCAGATTCATCAGGATGGATTTGTTCCAAGTCCTTCAACATTTAGAGCAAATAATCCATCATTGGCAACAAAAAGCTCAAATGAGTCTTTCAGCAGATTGCCATCCCACCTGAAAAGAATCACAGCTTATTAGATTTTCAGAGGACAGAAGAGCAAGATGTTGTTGATTATAAGAAAGGATTTCTTTTTGCATTCCAATTTCAGTCTCAAACACTCTTAGACCTAGTACTGCTTGTACAGCATCATCCAATTCTATGCTCATCAAGTTGTCTTTTGTCTCCACTGTGCAGCAAGGCACTGTCCATAGACTGTCCATTCTTCTCCAAGAGATCTGAGAAACTTTCTGTTGACCTCATCTTGATCCAGATTGACCCTTGCACTTTCCAGTTCACTTATCAGTTTGTTGAACCTGTCAAAGATTTGAGTGAGATTTTCATTCTTTCCACCAGAAAAGTTTTCATACTGCTGTTTCAAGAGGTCCTTTTGATTTCTCTTGGTACTTGCATTACCAGCAAACCTCTTCTCTAAGGCATTCCAAAGAGAGTGAGCAGTATAAAACATTTTGAACTGATGTTGATAAGCATTAGGAATGGCTATTTGTAATAATGTGAGTGCTTTCACTTCATTCATTCTAGCCTTCCTTTCAAGTTCAGTTTTTGGAGGAGTTTTGACTGGTTTTCCATCAGCATCAAGTTCTGGATCAACTGCAGGAGGGAATTCAACAGCTTCCCATATGGCATAATCAATGAATTGAATATGCTGTTGAATCCTGAGTTTCCACATCTCAAACTCAGTGGGCTTGAGCAAAGGCACTTTGAGTCCTTGCCCAGATCCACTGCTGCTATTTTCAAATTCCATTGAAAAAGATTAAAAAAAAAAATTTTGAAGAAAGTTTTCGACTTTGAAAAACAAAGAATAACCTGTGGCTCTGATACCACTTGTCAGAATCTAAATATAATGAAAATTATGAATAACCAAGATTAACTGATTTGAATTTATCAGAGTATAAATCAATAATCTTGCTTTGAATCAAAGTTTAATTAAGAAGTTTGCGGAATAACACTTAATTATTTTGACAAAAACTTTCAGAATCAATAATAGCATAAAACATAAGAAGTAATCAAGACTGTTTTGTATTGCTGAATTCAATGATTACAATCACCTCTAATCTGTTTTGATTAGACGAAGAACACAAACTGTTCTTAGGGTTTTACAACCTTAGAGGCTTATGAAAACTCTATCAATAAAGCAATTACAGACTCAAAATATGCAGAAAACTCTTTCTCTATGCGTGTATCTTCTATACAATACTCTGTCTATTTATATTACTTTATGGACGTGTTTCCTTGAAGGACTATGACTTCTCTGATAGTAGATATGCTGGAATCTTCGTGTAGATATCTTCCCTGAAAATCAGCACATTCTGTTTATGAAACTGTTGAGCAGCTTGAATGACTTGACAGCATGAACTGAGCAGCTTGAGTTGATTTGTTCTGGCAGCTTGAACTTTTACACTGGCAGCTCGAGTTTCTTCAACTAGCAGCATGAACTTTGTACTTACATGAAAAATCTACTAACAGTCTGAGAAGTCTAAACTAACAGCTTGAGTATACTTAAACTATTTCCCAACAGTGACGATAGCAGTCTAAGTGTACTAGCATTTTGGTTCAAGTAATATTACAATGTATTGGATATTTGATGTATGTGTTTATAGATGTTTGATACTTATTGATTGTGTGTTTGAACTTGTTGTAATGTATTACAAGAAGTTCAAACATAAAATCCAAAGATTGAATCAAATATTAGTTGAATCATATAATCAAATATAAGTTGTACATGAGAAATTCAAATTTAGTGACAAATTCGAATTTAACATAGAGGCAGATTCGAATGTGTTGTATAGGGTAGATTCGAGAGTGTCAAGGGGACAAACTCCAATGGGCCATGGGCCTGATTCCAGTTTGGCCCATGACAAACTCGAATGAGCCTCTATAATTAGGGATTAACTCGAATCATTAGGAGACTTTTGCAGAATTCGTGTGAGATTAAGCAAAAGGGCGATCTCGAGTTTATCAGCTTTGTGAGTGTTCTTTCGGAGAGAATCATCTCGTAGGTGCGTTCGTGTTCGTCCGTACAGCGTGTTGATAGTCTCCGTGTTCCGTGTGAGAGTTGTTTCCGTCAAGCCGTTAACGAGGATTCCACACTCGTTGACGGTGTCGCGTCTAGATAGATCTGTAGAGTCGAGACCTTACAACAATTGCAATAACAAATAATCTAGTTAAACACAGTAAAACCAAGCACATAGACATAAGACATCATTTTATACGTGATTGTGCTGAAAAGAACTTAATCAAGTTGGTAAAAGTGGCAACAGACGATAATAATGCTGATTTATTTACCAAAGCCTTTGATAAGTCACGGTTTGAATATTTGATTCCACTAAATGGAATGCGCAACCCAAAGTGAATTGACCTTAGTAGAATTTTTATTTCCTTTTATAGCAGTAGTCTTTCTTTCTTTTTATAGTAAGTTTACTAAATTAGGATAGTTTCTATTTTTAGTAAGTTAGTAGGTTATATTATTTTCTTGCTATTTCTTATGAGAAACAAAAGAAAAAAAAAGAGAGAAAACCATAAAAAATTCAAAAAAAAAAAAAAAAAGAATATCAGAAAAAGAGTTAAGTCTTAGATGCATAGGTTCAAAGTGACAAAAATTAGCACAGTCGTTACAAACTCTAAGTGTTTCGGCTTTCACACATAATGCACCTAAAATTCCAAGTGTTATACATTATTTAGTTTGATGTGTTGGTAGACATAATACATATACGGAGTCTCAAGGCTAATAAAATATTCAAGAAAATGTCAAACGTGTCACTAACTTAGATGTATGGCCAACCGGTCTTAATTTTTATGTTAGAGACATACAGACTTTGATTCTAAACGAGGTATGCAAACTTTTTGGGGATGTATAGCAACATCAAATACATCTTAAAATGGAAAGAATAGAAAAATCATAATGAGTTGAGAGTCAAAACAAGTAACTCTGTTGTAGGTAAGTACAGACCTGTTGCCTCTGTTTTGATTCGGGTTAGCAAGATAAGTCGCTTTGTTGTACGTCGGTACAGACCTGTCACCGCTGTCTTGCTAGCTTTAAAAATAAACCTTAAGACAAACTAAGACACTTTGTTGTATGTAAATACAGACCTGTGTCCGATGTTTGCCTTTTAAAGAAAGTTTGCAAATACCAAAAAGTTAGAATCATTGTGTGTTATGCCTTGATCATAAAAGTATGTCTATGTCTGAGTCACGTAAGATAATTTCTTGATAAATAAAAAGGCCAAGGGATATTCCAAAATGTAACATGTTTAAAGAGGAAATAATAACAACAATCTGCTAGAAATGTATGTCACGACAAACAATCAATGAAATCATAAATTCCTAAGTGTGAAAGCTTAAATACTGAAAGTGCGTATTTGACACCGCTATCTGATTGAACCTTTCTGTGACTATGCTCGTCAAAAATATTTTGTTAAGTGTTTAGTATAGGTTATAATTTTAAATAATAACATAGTTTAGTCTAAGTTCAATTTTTGTTCAAAATTTTAACTTTATTTTAATTTTATTTTATCTTTAATTTTATTTTATTTTATTTTTAATTTTACTTAGGAAAAAGGTCAAAAATTACTGAGTGTGCATTCCTAGTTTAATAAAATAAACGTTGCGTGAAAATCTTGTGCTTAGGGTAAAAGATTTGGCATAGTTTATTCTGTTACTCAAAAAGGTTGAAAAGGTTGAAAAAGTTGAATTTATTTCAAAAAATTTTCGAAATTTTCAAAGTTTCAGATTGAATTCGAGTCTAAGCCAAACTCGAATGTGGCAGGTCCTCGAGTTTGTCAGTAAACTCGAGAATGGCAACAAACTCGAATGTTGTTGGTATAAATAGGTCAACAGTGATGGTCATTAATCACCTACTTTCGAAACTATACCTTCGAGTTTGTCTGAGCGATTTCGAGTCTATTCTTCGAGTTTGAAGTTTTCAATACACCTACTATTTGTCGAGTTTCTGTTCGTTTGGGTTCGATACTACTAGTAGATCTAGGTATAACCAAGTGTATTATACAAGATTTAGGTAGTTTTATACTCCATTGAGGCCAAAATCATTGGATTTTGAAGTTTTATTGGTAGAAAGTTTGTTTTTCAAAATTACAAACTTTGAACCGGTGAAAAGTCAAATTAACTACAAATATCATTCATTAGAACCTACTAGGACTAATAGAGGTGATTTTCTAAGTCTAACATGGTTAAAATCTTGGATTTTTGTGATGATAGTGGCCGACTCCTTCGAGTCTGTTCTTGGGCAATCTCGAGCTTGTCACTAAACTCGAAAAGGGTCATTAAACTCGAATGGGTGTTTCATTCGAATCTGTTGTTCGAGTTTGACAGTATATTTGAATTATTTAATTAAAATTTTAATTAAACTTGTAGAAATTCATAAGTGTTGGATTTTGTCCTTATACAAGTTCAAAATAAAATAAATTTGAATTTAAACAAGTTTATTTCTTTTTAATAATTCTAATATTTTATTTGCTATATTGTGCAGACATGGCGGACAGAATTTTTGTTCCAAAGCATAACATGGTCATTTGTCCTGACCATGCTATTCCTGAGGCACAAGCCTTCCGCCAGATGGTGGATTTCTTGGTGGGATCTAGGATTTCGTACGCGCTGTCTCACAATATCCAGATCGTCATTCCTTATGTGCGACAGTTCTATGATCATCTGCAAGTGGATTGTACTGTCACTCCGACAGTTTTGAGGACAAGGATTGCCGGGCATCCTTTGGTATTTTCAGCTGACATGCTACGCCAAGTGCTACAGCTAGGCACTCAAGAGCAAGAGAACGGGCCGATAGATTTCCCATTAGTCATTAGGCAAGCAGCTTTTGTGAGAATGGGATACAGTCTGGATGTCACGAAGTCGTCGTCATTGAAAAGTAGGCTTATTGGTCAATGGAGATATCTCGCTCATGTCTTCATGGTGTGTTTTGCGGCAAAGAAGGCCGGTTTTGACTATATTGTGTCAAAGATCCAGTCCGGGATGATTGCGTTAGTCTACAATCAGAAGTTCAGCTTTTCGGGAATGTTCTTTTCTGAGTTCGTTCATCAAATAACGGCTCCAGAAAGAGAAAGATTTTTGTTATATCCTCGCTTTGTGATGATGCTAATCAGGCACTTCTTGCCAAATCTGCCACAACTTAATGATATTCAGAGTGTTGCGGTCATCGATAAAAGAATCTTTGCTGATTGTTTCTCTCATCGAGGAAGGTTAGCCATTCCAGTGGAAGGACCATTGTTTGGTGCTGTAATCGATCCTAATTTTGTAGTCCCTGAAGATGCCAACTGGGTAGGGGAGGTGCAAGCTCAACAGCAACCACAGCAACAGCCACAGCAACAGAGACAGCAACAACCAAGGCCTCAACCACAGAGGAGAAGACAAAGGCCATCCGTAAGACAAATTCAGGCAGATAGGCCTTCTACAAGCCAACCTCAAGAGCCGGAAGAGGCTGGACCTTCGAGTGCACCGTCTGAATCTAATCCGATATTTCAAACATTGGAAGAGATCTGGGCAGCAGGTCCGAATGCAAATGAGGAAATCACGGCTGAATTAGTTGGGAATATATTGGACCCTCCAGAAGGAGAAGTTGATGTGTTCAAACAAATAGAGGACTATCAACTTGAGCCAGAAGGCGAAGCCGTTACCACTTCTGATTCTGAAGAAACCGAAGAGATTGAGGTTGAGGCTCCAGAAACTATAACTGAAGATCCGTCCATCCAAATAGGGACATATGGCTCACGTTTAGTGGTGACTGAGGAAGAAGTTAGGAGGAAAAGAGCTTCAGAGGAGTCAGATGACTCAAATTATGAAGAAGAAGAAGAGGTAGCACCTTTGGTACATCGGTAAAGGGCCAAACGCCATAGGTTCATGCAGGGAGCTTCCTCGGCCTCTGCTTCCCAGCCAGAAATACCTCACCCTCCACCTGTTCAAACAACCATTCCACCACCACCACTACCTGTTGAACCATACATTCCATCGCCAATCATTCCAACTCCCATACAATCCATACCATCCACTTCATCCACTTTCACGGAAAATCAACGGTTTTCTGAGCTGAAAAGCAAGGTCGACTTCCAACAAGTCCAAATCTTTGGTTTGACAAAGGCTCTCGGCGAAATACAGAAGCATAATGCACATATCGACATCGAGAATGCTGAGTTAAAGAAAGTTGTGGGCAAGATCGAGGAAGAAAACTTAGAGCTCAAAACCTTTGTTTCCGATCAGGCGGCCGAGATACGATCAATGCGCTCCCTTATTGATCAATTATTGATAAACCTAAAGGCTCAGGGGGAGACAAGCTGCCGGGATCAGGAAGAGCTGCCAAGGGATGGAGATGATGACGGCAATGATCCCAGTGCACAAAGAGATAATGAGCTAGTAGATTTTTCTGCTGCTCAGCATGCTGAGGTTCAGGGGGAGCCAGGTCAGCGGGAGCTGCAGGAGGTGAGGCTAGTTCCTCAAAGGTCTCAGAAAGTGAAGTACGTGAGATGATCGAAGCATTAATGGACATCGATGAAGACCCTCTAGAACTTGAATTTGATTTTGAAGATGATATAGAGGATCTAGAAGAAGGAGAGTTTGTTCCAGAAGATGTTGCTGATTAGAAATCTGATGAAGTAATCATTCAGTCACAGCCTGTCACGGAACAATATGAGCAAAACGATCAACATGTAATCGATATTGATGATGTCAAATTGGCTTCGGTAAATGATTCAGAACTGGAGGAGGCTGAAAGAGAGCCAAGCAGAGCTGAATTGTTAAATCTGTGGTTCCGTAAGGAAGAGAAGAAAACTGAGCCAAAAATGAAGAAGATGATGAGAAATCCCGGTGCAGAAAATCTCTCTGGAGGTATTATCAGCTGGTTCTTCGACAGAGAACTGCAGCTTTTTATTCTAAAGAGGAGAGAAGGACTCCAGTACCTGAGGTGCAAGCTTAAAGTATTTAACACATTGCCGAAGGTAGAAGTGAAGGAGTTAGCCTGGAAAGAATTGATCAATATTGGAAATGACCCTTATGCTGAGGTAATCGCAAAGATAATAAGAAGAGAGGGTAGAACTGGAATGTTTGAAAGAATCAAGCCGAGATCAGGAAGGAGAGTTGAGGATGAGTCAAGAATAGATCCTCATACTGGAAAGCCATGGGCAAAAATGGTGTACAAACCTGTCAAATGCTTGAGAAGGGTGCCAATGAAGTCGATGCCACAGAACGTTTTAAGCAACATGAAATGGTGGTATGTCGACAATGAAACTACTGAAGCAATCATGGAGGATCAAGACGAGAAGGTCATTTTGAAGGTATATGATCCACTGCACTTAATAAACCTATCGAAGGACGATCTGAAGAAGCTACATGATCAGCATATCTTCTTTCATGAAGGATGGAGATCTGAAGCCAGAAAGTTCCAAAAGGTATTCAGAGTATGTATAGATGCAGGTATATACGCAGGATGTAGTATATATAGGTCTAGTACTTAATTAAAATAGTTAGTTAGAAGTTATCGTCAAGGGGGAGTCTGTTGGTACACCGTGTGTAACGATAGCAGTCTAAGTGAACTAGCATTTTGGTTCAAGTAATATTGCAAAGTATTGGATATTTGATATATGTGTTTATGTATGTTTGATTGTTATTGATTGTATGTTTAAACTTGATGTAATGTATTACAAGAAGTTCAAACATAAAATCCAAAGATTAATTCAAATATAAGTTAAATCATATAATCAAATATAAGTTGAACATGAGAAATTCGAATTTAGTGACAAATTCGAATTTAACATGGAGGTAAATTCGAATGTGTCTTATAGACAAACTCGAATGGGCCCTGGGCCTGGATTCGTGTTTGTCCATTGACAAACTCGAATGGACCTATATAATTAGGGATTAACTCAAATCATTAGCAGACTTTTGCAGAATTCGTGTGAGATTAAGCAAAAGGGCGATCTCGAGTTTATCAGTATTGTGAGTGTTGTTTCGGAGAGAATCATCTCGTAGGTGCGTTCGTGTTCGTCCGTACAGCGTTGTGATAGTCTCCGTGTTCCGTGTGAGAGTGGTATCCGTCAAGCCTTTACCGAGGATTCCGCACTCGTTGACGGTGTCGCGTCTAGATAGATCTGTGTAGTTCAAGACCTTACACATCCTAAGAATTTAATTGTTGTAATTGAGGTTCATTAGTTTGAAATTTAATTTAATGTAATTAAGTTGGATTATGAAACATCATTATGTATTTGGAAATTTAAAAGTTGGTTGTTATGTTAAGAAATTAAGAATTTGAGAATTTCAATTTTATTTATTAAGTATGATGAATTTTAAATTGACTTGTAATGATAAAATAAAGATGGAATCTTTATTTAATAAAACCAGATAAATGGAGGGGTTAAATGTGTAAAAGCCGAAAGTTATGGAAATAAAAGACGTTTAGTCTTTTATTATGCTCATTTCATCTCTCCCTCTATCTCACTAAACTTACGGTTCACTCAAACTTCAACAATCCAAGAACATCAAAACGTTGGAATCAAAAAGCCAAAAATCTGGAATTAAGCTACTAAGGAGGAACTATCAACACTGCGACCAACGATTCAAGGTAAAGAATTCTTAAAAGTTAGAATTTTGAAGGTTTAGAGTTCAGTTTTTATTTAAATTGAATCACTAATTTAGGTTGCAGATGTTATTTCATGTATGATATTCTCATGGATATGTTTAGATCGAGTATTAGGGAATATATGTATCAAATTTCAGCTTTCGATTCAAACTCTAAGTATGATTTTGGATTTTTACTATGTTTTTTAGTGTGTGTGTGTTTGACGAGATGATAAAATGCCCAAAGGGGGTCTGACTTGGTACTTATTATGTTATAAATTGATGTTAAAAGTGTTAAAAAGGTGTATACTTTAAGTTGGAATTAATAGATTTAGTTATTAGATAAGTACAAAAATGATTGAATTAAATCTTGAGAATAACATGCATTAGTATGAACTCGGATCTAAAGAACACAACTCGGATCCATCCAAAATTCGGATCTGGTCGAAACTCGGATGGATTTCGGATGGAAAGTCTTGAAAAGTTACTAGTCAGACACGAATATCGGATGCTCAAGGCATCCATATTTCGGATCGTAATACCATCCGAATTTCAGATGAATAGTATAGAGTAAAAGTTCTAAGTATAAAATCTCGGATCATGCGAATTCCGGGTCTATCCGTAATTCGGGCGGGATCCGAAATCGGTTGGAACCCGAATTTCGGTTCAAATTTCTAAAACTTATAAAACATAAGTTTTTAAAGAATTAAACAGTTATTGACATGGATGTTCTGTTACAACTGACTTAACAGGTCCCTTGTGGTGTTGTTTAACACACAGTGGGGTAATTTGAGAATCCGGTTGAAAGCCCGAGAAGAAATAATAAATTGACATTGATTAAACGCACCCACTGTGAGTACTTAGGATTACATATGTCTGCATTTATTTTATGTTAGTTGTTGTTCATTGAGGCCTGTTGTTTCACTTTCCTTTGGAAATCTACCGATTTGCGTATTTGTTGATGCACATTGTTGCTTGTTGCATGTCCTTATTTTTGTTGTGCATCTTCTAATGGGCTTACAAGCCATAACTGGTAAATCGATGCTACCAAGGCTATAAAACCTGGAGCTGATCCCTCCGAGGTCCTGATGGGCAGGTGTAGCATCCCCGATGGTAATGTCTACCTCAATTGAATGTGTAATTCCGTGCAATTGGCACGCTGGAGCTGCGGCTCGTCTCCGTACTTCGTGTGGGATCCGAAATCGGTTGGAACCCGAATTTTAGTTCAAATTTCTAAAACTTATAAAACTTAAGTTTTTAAAGAATTAAACAATTATTGACATGGATTGTAACATCTGCTCTCTACGGATCTTATCTTGACGTGACACCTTCCAACGAGTGCGGAATCCTCGTTAGTGGCTTGACGGAAATACCACGCACACCGAAACACGGAGACTAGCACGGTGATAGATGAACAACGGATCGTCCCGACACGATGATTCTCTCCACACGAAACTCTCTAATTGCTAGCAAGTTCGAGATCGCCTTTTGCTAAACACTCTGACAAAATCTGCAAAAGTCTGATAATTAATCGAATTAACCCTTAAATATACTACCCAGTTCGAGTTTGTTTAGGACAAGTTCGAACTTGGCCCAAGGCCTTTTTCGAACTTGTCCTCTTAACAAATTCGAACCTGCCTTCAAACTTATGTTTGAACTTATGTTTAACTTATGTTTGAACTTATCTTTGAACTTATGTTTGAACTCATTGTAATTCATTACACCAAGTTCAAACATATATACAATTAATATCAAACATATATAATCACACAAATAACAAACACTTGTTAATATTCAATAGCGAGTAAATTGACTTACACAAAATGCTATCTATACTTAGACTGCTATCGTCACCCAGGGTGCACTAACAGACTCCCCCTAGACGATAGCTTCTAACTATTAATATTTTGTCTAAGTACTCGAACTACATATGCTACTACCTGCATACAATCCTAAATCTATACATACTCTAACTATATTTTGGAATTTCCTAGCCTCAGATCTCCAGCCTTCATGAAAGAAGATAGGCTGATCGTGTAGGTTTTGCAGGTCATCCTTAGATAGATTTATTAGGTGCAACGGATCGTATACTCTCAAAATTACTTTGTCTTCTGTATCCTCCATTACTGCTTCAGCTGTATCATTGTCTATGTACCACCACTTCATGTTTCTGAGAACGTCTTGTGGCATAGACTTCAGTGGCACCTTCTTCAAACATCTGATGGGTTTGTACACCATTTTAGCCCATGGTCTTCCCGTGTGAGGATCTATTCTAGACTCATCCTCAACTCTTCTGCTTGAGTCTTTCGAACATTCCGGATCTGCCCTCTTTTCTGATTATCTTTGCAATAACTTCAGCATAAGGGTCGTCACCGATGTTGATCAACTCTTTCCAGGCTAACTCCTTCACTGAGCATTCGCCTCAGGTACTGGAGTCCGTCTCTTCTCTTTAATATAAATAGCTGCAGATCCCTGTGAAAGAACCAACTAATAATTCCACCTGATAGGTTTTCGGAACCTTGCACTCTCATCCTCCTTTTCATCTTCGGCTCTGCCTTCTTCTCTTCCTTACGGAACCACAGATTTAACAATTCATCTCTGGTTGGTTCTTTCTCAGCTTCTTCCAGTTCCGAATCTTCTACAGAGGCCAACATAATCTCATCAATATCAATCACATTTTGATCGTTATGCACATATTGCTCAGTGATAGGTTGTGAATGAATGATCACTTCAATAACATTGTCATCTTCATCTTCCGCCGTCTCCTCATCAGATTTCCAATCAACTATGTCACCATGTACAAACTCCCCTTCCTCCAAATCTTCAACATCATCTTCAAAATCAAACACTATTTCTTCTTCTTCAATATCCATCAGAGCCTCTATCATTTCGCTCTCGATGGTCTTTGAAGTTTCACCTTCAGCTTATTCCATTGCAGCAGACTGACCTGGCTCCCCCTGAATTGTTGCATGCTGAGCAGTTGGAAAATCTGCTAGCTCACTTTCTTTTCTAGCCTCGGGATCATTTTCGTCATCATCATCTCTTCTTGTAACTTCGGCTTCTTTGCAGCTTGTCTCCCCCTGAGCTTGAAGATTTTTCATTAACTACTCCAGGAGGGACTTCATTGATTTAATCTCAGAAGCTTGATCAGAAACAATTGTTTTCAGTTCGGCGTTCTCCTGATCATGTCTTGTGTTATGAGCTTGGAGTTCGTTGACTGTTGCCGTAAGCTGGAAGATTTGGACTGTTTGGAAATCCACTTTGCTCCTTAGCTCTGTAAATTACTGATTTTCAGTGAATGTGGATGATGTAGATGGAATGGATGATGTATATGGAATGGATGTAATTGGTAATGCCGTGATGGATGGTTGAACAGCAGGAATCTCAGGCTCTGGAGCAGAAGCGGATGAAGCTCCCTGCATAAAACGATGTCGCTTCGCCCTCTGCCTAGGGACGAGAGGAGTTGGATCTTCTACCTCAAAATCAGAATCATCATTATTTGATTCTCTAGCCACTCTATTTCCTTCCTCTCTTGCACTGACCACGATTCTGGATCTATATCTGCCGATTCTGACAGCCTGAGTCCAATGAGCCCAAATCTCCTCATGTCTCTGTCCTAGGATCAACTTCTGGTATCACGCCTGAAGGGCCCGCAGCGTCCGACGATGGACCTGCTGCCGTTGATTCTTGCATTCTACTTGAAGATGGCCTGGATGCCTGAGTTTGACTCGTTGTAGCTCTTTGTCTCCTTCTTGGTTGTGGCTTAGCTTGTGGCTGTTGTTGCTGCTGCTGCTGCATTGGCTGCGGCTGAGGCCCTTCTCCAACCCAGTTCTCCCCTTCTGGGGCCGCAAAATCTGGATCTACCACTGCACCAAAGAGAGGTGCATCTAGTGGTCTGACCTGCTCAGCGCTGCGGGCATTGTGCGACTGGCAGTCAGCAAAAATTCGTTTATCTATAACGGCCACACTTTGAAGATCTGGAAGCTGTGGTAGATTTGGCAAAAAAATGACGGATCAGCATCATCACAAAGCGCGGATACATCAAAAATCTTTCGCGCGCTGGAGCTATTATCTGATTTACAAACTCCGCAAAGAACATCTCTGAATAGCTGAAGCTCTTATTATAAACCAAGGCAATCATGGCCGACTGCATCTTGGATACTATATAGTCAAATCGTGCCTTTTTCGGTGCAAAACACACCATAATCACGTGCGCCAAGTACCTCCACTGGCCTATCAAACCACTTTTCATATAAGAAGCTTTAGCGATATCTAGTCCATAACCCATGCGCAGGAAGGCTACTTGCCTTATATTCGCCGTGAAATCAATTGGCCCTGCCTCTTGTTCTACAGACCCTAGCTGCAAAATTCGACGAAGCATATCCGCGGAGAAAACAATCGGCTGCCCTCCCACTCTCATCCTCAAAACTGTCGGTGTCACCGTACAGTCAACTTGAAGGTGCTCCCAAAATTGTCTAACATACGAAAATATAATTTGCACATTATGCGATAAGGCATAAGAAACCCTGGAGTGTGCCAAAAACTCCACCATCTGCCTAAAGGCCTGAGCTTCGGGAAGCTCCCTATCCGGCGATATTACCATGTTATGCTTTTGGAAAAATGCCCTTTCACCCATATCTGCACATTAAACAATAACATATATTAGAAGTGAAAAATAAAAATGAAACTTGTTTAATTTCGAATTTGTTTTATTTTGAACTTACATAAGTCCAAAATCCAACACATTCGAATTTCTACAAGTTTTGAATGATTTTATAAAAGCATTCGAATATAATAACATATTCGAAGGATACATAATCGAATTTGACTAAATTCGAATTTGTTGAAAGATTCGAAGTTTCTGACAAGTTTGAACATGATGAACATGTTCAAAGTCGGTCACTTTCGAATACAAATCCATGATTTAAACCCCATTTGACTTAGAAATTAGTATCATCTAGTCCTATTAGGTTCTAATCGAAGATGTATGTAATTTATTTGAAGTTTCACCGGTTAAAACTTGTGATTTTGAATCACAAAGCTTAAACCCTAAAAACTTCAAAATTTATCGATTTTTTGCTATAAATGAGTCCTAGGATACCTAAATCTTGTATAATACTTATGTTTATACATAGATTTGTAAGTAGATTCGAACACACAACTGCAAAACTTTGAGAAATAGTAGAAACTTCGAAATCGATAAACTCGAGGGTAAGTTCGAAATCGCACGGAGACAAGTTCGAAATATCAAAATCGAAGGTAGGTGACATAAATGAGTCACTGTTGACCTTTATATACTAATGACCTTCGAACTTGCTCTTAAACTCGAATTCTCTGACAGATTCAAATGTTAATTCGAATTTGTCTTGAATTCGAATTTAAATGAAAATTTTGAAAATCCTTGAATAAAATTCAACTTTTTCAACATTTCCAACTATTTCAACTTTTTCGTGTAACGGAACAAACTTTGCAAAATTATTCACACTAAGCGATAGATTTCATGCAATGTTTGTTTATTCAACTAAAACCGCGTCCTTAGGAACTTTGACCTTTTTCCCACTTAGAATAAATGAGATAAAATAAAATAAAATAAAATAAGATAAAAATTTTGAATAAAATTCAACTTGAACTATCAAAAATATTTTTAAACTGTACGACCTATACTAACAGAATATTTTTTGAGAGAAAGTCAGAGAAAGGTTCAATTAGAAAGCGGTGTCAAATACGCACTTTCAGTATTGCACTCTCACACTTAGGTTTTTTTAATTCCTAGATTGTTTGTCGTGACACACTTCTCTAGGCGATTGTTGGTATTATTTTCCCTTTAAGCATGTTACACTTTGGAATATCCCTTGGCCTTTTTATTTATCAAGAAACAACCTTACGTGTCTCAGACTTAGACATACTTTTATGATCAAGGCATACACAAATGATTATAACTTTTCGGTATTGTAAATTCTCTTTAAAAGGCAAACGTCGGACACAGTTCTGTATTTACATACAACAGCGTGTCTTAGGTTGTCTTAAAGTTTATTTAAAGCTAGCAAGACAGTGGTGACAGGTCTGTACTGACGTACAACAAAGCAAATTATCTTGATAACTCGAGTCAAACCAGAGGCACAGGTCTGTACTTACGTACAACAAAGTGACTTGTTTTGACTCTCAAATTACTATTATGATTTTTCTATTCTTTTCTTTTCTTTAAGATGTATCTGATGTTGCTATACATCAACTAGAAAATTTGCATACTTCATTTAGAATCATTGTCTGTATGTCTCTAACATAAAAATTAAGACCCTTTGGTCATACATCTAAGTTAGTTACACATATGACTTGTTCTTGAATATTTTATTAGCTTTGAGATTCCCTTTGTGCATTATGCCTACCAACACATCAATCTAGAAAATGTTTATCACTTAGAATTTAAGGTGCATTATGTGTGAAATGTTAACGCTTAGAGATTGTATCGATTGTGCTAATTTTCGTCACTTTGAACCTATGTATCTAAGACTTAACTCATTTTCTAATATTCTCTTTTTTTTTTTTTGCTTTTTATGGTTTTATCTCTTTTTTCTTTCGCTTTTCATAAATAAGAATAAGCTAATAAAATAACCTACTAACTTACCATAAAAGGAAAGAAATTCTACTTAGCTACTAAACTTACTATAAAAAGAAAGAAAACTTACTGCTATAAAAAAATAAATTCTACTATGGTCAAGCTACTCTGGATTACACATGCCATTTAGTTGAACTAACAACTCAAAACGTGACTTATCAAAAGCTTTAGTAAATAAATCAGCATTATTATCTTCCGTTGCTAGTTTTACCAGCTTGATTAAATTCTTTTCAGCACAATCACGTATAAAATGGTGTCTTATGTCTATGTGCTTTGTTTTACTGTGTTTAACTGGATTATTGGTTATAGCAATAGTAGACTGGTTATCTATCCTAATAGAAGTATGAGTATAAGTCAAACCGTAATCCCGCAATTGTTGTTGTATCCACAAAACCTGTAAACAGCAACTACCAGCAGCATCATATTCGGTCTCGCACGTTGATACGGCTACCGAAGTCTGTTTTTTGCATTGCCAGGAAACGAGTCTCCCTCCAAGGAACTGACAACCTCCAGTTGTTGACTTTCGATTCAAGCTGCACTCTCCATAGTCTGAATCCGTGAATGCTTCCAATTCCATATCACCATCCGCGTGATACCAAAGTCTCAGCTTCGGTTTCGACTTGAGGTATCTCAGAATCCGCTTCACAGCTTTCGTATGCATCTCTTTTGGATTAGCTTGAAACCTAGCACAAATACACACAACAAACATTATGTCAGGTCTAGAAGCAGTTAAATATATAAGTGACCCGATCATGGCCCGATAAAGAGTCGAATCCACATCAGTATCACTATCTGTACCCGGTCCGAGATTGTGATTCACTTGAATCGGCGTGCTAAAGTGAGCCGTCAGCTTGGTTCCTTCCATCCCGAAGCGCTCTAGAATGTCATAGACATACTTCATCTGATGGATAAACATACCTTCCTTCCTCTGCTCAACTTGCAAGCCCTGAAAGAAGTTTAACTCACCCATAGCACTCATCTCAAACTTAGACTTCATCACCTTCTCAAAGTCTTTACACATCTGCTCGTCTGATGACCCAAAAATGATATCATCGACGTACACTTGAACCAAGATGAAATGTCCACCCTTCCTCTTCACAAATAGTGTACTATCAATTCTCCCTCTTTCAAACCCATTGTCTAAAAGATGAGTTGATAATGTCTCGTACCACGCCCTTGGTGCTTGATGTAGTCCATACAAGGCCTTATCTAAACGATACACTCTGTTTGGATACTTTGGATCTGTAAACCCGGGCGGTTGTTCCACGTACACCAGTTCCTTCACTTTTCCATAGAGAAAAGCACTCTTTACGTCCAACTGATAGACTTTAAATCCTTTGAAGGAAGCAAAAGCTAGAAACAAACGGATTGCCTCAAGCCTTGCTACTGGCGCAAATACTTCATTGTAATCGATTCTTTCCTCTTGGTTGAAACCCTTTACCACAAGTCTTGCCTTGTTGCGAGTCACTATAACCCGTTCATCTCTCTTGCACTTAAAAACTCACTTGGTTCCTATTGCAACTTCTCCTCGAGGTAATGGAACTAACTCCCACACTTCAAGTTTCCTGAATTGTGACAGTTCTTCCTGCATCGCTTCAACCCAAGAATTGTCTTTCAGTGCCAACTTCTCTAGTCCTCACACCAACATTCGGATTTCCTATGATACTCTCAACTGGATGATCCTTATTAATCCTCGATGTTTCTATCTCATCAACCCGAAGATTATCTCCTAAGTTTGATCCTATTTCACCTAAAGGGGGAACGACTTCAGACTCTACATTTTCTTCCTCATGAACACTGTCTTCGGAGTTAGAATTTGTAGTCTGATTTTCGTTTGCAGGCAACTCAGAATCATTCTCTGCTGGAGATCTCTCTTCTGTCGTTGTAGGCTCGGAAGTTGATGGAAAAGTTGTCCTCGGAAAACTTTGACCATCGTCATTCAGATTTAATGACGATAAGTCCTGTTTGATTGTAGCTGCATTTCCATCCAAAGGAATGTTAAATGATTCAAACAGTTTGTCATAATCAAAAATTCATTCCGGACCAGTTTGGGGTTCATGTGTATAACTTGTTACATCAATGTTATACACAATCTCTACCGTACCATTTGATTTGTTAAATGAGTTTGGCACATAACCTAGGAAATAACCTTCGTCAGCCTTTTCACCAAACTTAGGTTGATGTTTTGTTTCCATTAACGTACATGGTACCCCAAATGGTTTGAAGCCAGTTAAATTTGGTGGCCTTTTATTCAAAACTTCATAACAGGTTTTGTTCAGTGATTTGACGGTAAGGACCCGATTTAAAACATGACACGCGGTATTCACTGCCTCACCCCAAAACATGGTAGGAAGCTTTGAATCCGAGAGCATGGTCCTTGTTGCATCAATCAAAGTCCTGTTTTTCCGTTCTGCCACCCCATTTTGCTATGGCTCATAAGGTGCACTAAATTGATGCACTATGCCTTTTGATAGGCAATATACACCAATTACAGTGTTTTTGAATTCCATTCCGTTATCACTCCTGATACATTTTACCCGCGTCCCATAGGAGTTTTCGACTTGGTCTAAGAACCCGATTAGCTTGGCAGCTGTATCGTCCTTCCTATCTAAAAAGAAAACCCTTGAAAATCATGAATAATCATCAGTGATAACTAAACAATACCAACAACCACCTATACTCCTTTTGTTGATTGGTCCGAACAGGTCCATATGCAACAAATCGAAAGCGGCAGTTATAGAGTTCTGAGTCTTGGACTTGTGTGACTTCTTGTGTTGTTTACCTTTCTTGCACGGTACACACTTGTCTTCAAACTAAAAACTCTTCATTATTGGAACACCTTGCACCATTCCATTCTTAGTGATGTAGTTCATTTTTCTTAGGTGCAAGTGCGCCATGCGTCTGTGCCATAAAATGGATTCGGTCTCTGAAGCTTTAGATATAGACATATTGGTCCCATCGAAGATTCCGGTTTATTCATGTCTAGCATGTACAAGTCATTCTTCCTTGGGGCCCTCATCAATATCCACTCTTCAGGTACTTTAAATCCAGGTTTCAGCACTAACGCCTCAGTATCAGTGAATATTACTGAGTTCTTCTTATCACAGATTTGAGATACACTAATGAGATTGTGATATAGTTTATCAACGTGGTAAACTTGATCAAGTTTGATAGTCTCATTAGTGACCACTCCAGTACCGGTGATATTTCCTCCTTTATCACCATCGAATGATACAAATCCCCTATACCCTCCCTTGAAGTCTGTGAGCAAACTTCTTTCCCCAGTCATGTGCCTAGAGCAACCACTGTCGACGAACCACTTGTTGTTTGGACTTGTAGTTATCTCCTGCACATGAAAAAAAGAGGTTAGTTATCAAGGGGAACCCAAGCCATGACTGACTTGGTAATACCATTCTCGTCCACATACTTGAACTCTTTCAAATACCCATCTCTCCTTTCAGGTGACTTGGGTGTTTGATTTAGAGCCTGTTGTGGTGTGGAGTGATTTAAGTTCACTCTCGGCCTTTGTGTAGGCATTTGCTGTGGAGCCCTTGAATAATTTCGATTATAAGGCATTTTCGAGTGATATCCCGGGGCTCTACCTGGTGTCTGATGTCTTACAGGAATGTTTGACCTAACCAGAGTGTAAGCTCTTCTAGGTGTAGTACTCCTATAATTTTTTTGTGTTCCTGACCTAGATTGATTAGGGACTTTATTTGGTGAATTAGTAACCACTTCATTCGGTCTACCTGACACAGGTGTTTGTTTCACATCTAAAACAAGAAATTTTGTCAATAGACTTCTTATGCGTCCTTTGACTAAGGTGTCTCACTAGTGTCTTGTTCTTTCGTCTCAACTGTAGTGACTGTTTCATCCTTTTGTTTATTACGGTCATGTTTGACTTCTCCTACAAGCTTATCACTAGAAGATGGCACAAATTTGACCTTCTTAATCTTGACATTGTTACTAGTCACCCTAGTTTCTTTATCCTTAACAGTTTCAGACATAGGTTCAGGTGGTACCTCTGAGTCAACCAATTTATCAGTTTTCTCCTGAGGCTGAGGCACATAGTTATCATTGAAGGGTGGAGGACTCTCACTATACCCAAAACCTACAGGTTTCTTAGACTGACGCTGTGCATCTAAGATCTTTCATAGGTTCAGTGAAGAGTTCCTAAACTTTTCCAGTTTACTATTCACCTCTGCTACCTTCACCTTGGCTTCTGCTAGCTCTACCTCTTTAATCTTAATCTCTTTGGTCAATGCCTCAACATTTTCATACATTAGTTCTATTCTAACACAATGTTCACTCAGCTTGTCTTTTAGAACTATGACATCTTGTGCGTCCGCCTTAAGCTTATTTCTAAGATCTTCTTTTATATCTAAGAGGCTAGCATTGTCGGATTTTAAGGATTCATTTAGAGCAGTTAGATTTGTATGTGATTAAAGCACTAAATTTAATCTATCATTAGTACTAGCACAGATGGCACATAAATCGCGGAATGTAGAGGAGTTCAGAATTACCTTTGCGTGAGCTGAGTCCACATTTTCCATTTGTGCAGCAAACTCCAGGGTTGTCTGACTTTCTGACTTCTCTACAAGCACTGGACTGTTATCATTCTGGTCTCCGTCCTTTGCTTCTTCCTCTACTCCGACACCTTCAGTCTCTGTCATCTCAACCATAAAGGCTCTAGCGTTAGACTCTGGATGTGTACTCCAGTCGTATGTTCTAACGAGCTGTCTGTCAGATGTGACATTGGTTAACAGACCAGCTATGTTTGCCTGATTACTTGAACTACCCGGCTGATATCTCCCTTGAGACTGATTCTGGTACTGATTCTGGTAGTTCTCAACTTTAGGTCTTTGACACTCTCTAGCAAAATGTCCTAAACCTTGGCAGTTGTAGCACTTAACTTTGGATTTATCAAATCCAATTTTATTGTTGCTGACATTGAGATTTCTGCCCGTCCTTTTGATGAATTTCTTGACTCGCTGAGTCACCATGGCCAGTTGCCATTGCAGATCCATCTCTTCTAAATCATCAGGGTCCACCTGATCATAATCCTCATCCCATAGCGCAGGATCGTTGATTTTCCATTGAACGCAATTGTCATAAGCGGCCACAAATGAAGCCAAAAGATTTAGATGGTCATAAGCTGATTTTGTGCTCATCGGCATAATTAAGTATCCTTGAGATGTAGAAGCATACTGAGTTGGCTTTTCTTCCGGTCTGAAGTACCATAAGAAAGCCCGGCTCCCTGAGTCATCTACTTCAACCGGAGTCGATGTTTCACCCGTAAAGAATGTTGTAGCCGTCTTCAATTCACTTGCCACTGAACGTTTGGACTTCCCAAAATACATATCCGGATCCTGTACTTGGTCATAATCCCGTTCCTTCTTCAGCAATTTAAAGTTATAGGCCCTCAGCGTTCCTATGACTTTTTCTAGAGTTAGAGTATCAAGCTTTTCTTCATCATGCTTTATCAGCGCCACATACATCTCCCATTTGGCTGGTAAACACTAGTACAAAAAAGGGCATTTGTCACGCCAAAAAACTGTGGCCATAGACCTTTTGTCACAGTTTTTTTTTATTCAAAATGTGACCAAAGGTCGCATCACTTTTCATACCTTATGACTACATTTATTTCGCGTGACTAAATCACATGAAAAACGATGACCATATGCGAAAACTGTGACAATATGGTAGTGATTTTTGTAGTTATAGTTAATCAATTTTCGGTAACTATGAACATTAATTACTTTTAGTCACAAGTTTTTTCTGAAATCATGACCATTAGTTATATTTAAACACGCATAAATAATTAAACTGTGACACTAACATTCTTATAGAGACATAATAAGAATTACGCTATGATCATTTGATACATTTAGTCACGCATATCAAACTAAATTGTGATCATTAGACACATTTAGACACACATATAACAGTTAAACTATGATTATTAGGTACATATAGCCACACATAAACAATTAAATCGTGACCATAACATTATTTTAGTGACATGATATTTTGTTTATTCAATACTATTGTTTAAATTTAGTTACACATAACAAATTAAACTGTGACCATAAAGTACTTTTTTTTAAAGTGTGACCATATATTACTTTTAGTCATACATTATTAAAAACAATGTGACCATAAGATACTTACAGTAATAAGAATTGCTTAATTTTAGCCACGCAAACCAAATTAACAGTAACCATTAAATACTTTCAGTGACAATGTTTTTATTTTGTCATGACAATTTGTGACTATTAATCACATAAAACAAAATAAATTATGACCATAAAATAATTATACTCACAGTTTGTTATTTTAATATTGATTAATGTTTACTTATAGACACACAAAAGATATTAAAATGTGCCCATTATATATTTATAGCGACATGTTTTTTTGTAAATTATGATCAAATATTACTTTTAGTCATTTAATGTGATATAAATCGTGACCATAAAT
Source organism: Centrapalus pauciflorus (assembly GCA_020465985.1). Taxonomy (NCBI): domain Eukaryota; kingdom Viridiplantae; phylum Streptophyta; class Magnoliopsida; order Asterales; family Asteraceae; genus Centrapalus; species Centrapalus pauciflorus. The sequence continues at coordinate 101,799 of JAANYP010006893.1, read as the reverse complement.
ACTTATAGTCACGGTTGTCTTTTTTCATAACCCTTTGTTACTTATAGCCTCACAAAACTAAATTAGTCGTAGTCATAAAATACATATAGTCACAGAATTTTTCTATTATCATTACCACTGGTTGCTTTTAGTCACACAAAGTAAGATAAGCCGTGTCCATAAAATACTTACAGTCACAATATTTTTTTTTTCATAACAATTTGTTACCTTTAGCCACACAAAACAAACTCTTATGTGATCATAAAACACTTATAGTCACAATATTTTCCTTTTATCATAGCAACTACCTATTTTGAGTCACGCAACACAATATGTATCGTGATCTTAAAATACCTATCGTCACAGTTTGGTTTCTTTTCGTGATTAGTGTTTACTTTTTGACACACAAAACATATTAAACTGTGACCATTATATATTTATAGCAACATGTGTTTTTTTTTAAATTATGATCCATGATTACTTTTAGTCATTTAATGTAATATAAACAGTGACCATAAACTATTTGTAGTCACATTTTTTTCTCTGTTTCATAACCCTTTGTTACTTATAACCTCACAAAACTAAATAATTCGTAGTCATAAAATACTTATAGTCACAGAATTGTTCTTTTATCATAACCACTGGTTGCTTTTAACCACATAAAGTAAAATAAACTGTGTCCATAAAATACTAATAGTCACAAATTTCTTTCTTGTTTCATAACAATTTGTTACCTTTAGCCACACAAAACAAAATAATATGCGGTCATAAAATACTCATAGTCACAATATTTGCCTTTTATCATAACAACTAGCTATTTTGTAGTCACACAACATAAAATATATCGTGATCATAAAATATTTATAGTCACAGTTTGTTTTTTTATCGTGATTAGTGTTTACTTTTAAACATGCAAAACATATAAAACTGTGACCATTATATATTTATAGCGACATACTTTTTCTTAAATTAAGATCAATGATTACTTTTAGTCATTAAATGTAATATAAACTGTGTCCATAAAATACTTATAGTCATAGTTTTTGTTTTTTTTCATAACAACTTGTTACTTTTAGCTATACAAAACATAACAATTTGTGTGCATAAAATGCGTATAGTCACAATATTTATCTTTTTTCATGACAATTACTTACTTTTAGTCACACAAATCTATATACATCGTGATCATGATATATATATAGTCATGGTGTTTTCATTTTACCATAATAATTTGGTGCTTTTAACCACGCCATTAAAACATCACCATAAAACAATTGTGTCCACTCATTAATTTTAACCATACAAAACATCATAAAATGTGACCATAAAAATAAAAATATACAATAAACTGAAATAAAAAAGAAATATTTGTAAGTCTTAATGTAAAATTCATACAACTGTAAATTCGATAAATAGTTTTCTTAAAACAATGTGTCATCCATAACACATTACCACACATTGAATCAAATTTAGTTGAACAAGCTTTGTCTCTCAACTAATGAGAATTAAAATTGCTCCTGGTTCGCTTCTTCATCCCCTCTATTGTTGTGTATCTCTTTTTTCTTTTCTTAGGCTTTTGCATTTCATTCTCTTGATCTGAAGATACTAAGTCCTGTCATAATAAAATGTGTTAAACAATGGATTGAAACAAACATGAATAATGTTATTCATACAATTGTTTTAAAAAAAGAAATAATTTAATGAATAGGAAAATTGGTTGAGAAACAAAGGTACCTTAAATGTTACAAGGTCTTTTGGCCAAGCCACGAAACTACCTTGTGCATCCTCAACTGTTTTCATATCACCAGCTGGGATAGGTAAAAAGGCGGCTGGCTTTATGGATTGATCCACGGAAACTCTATAGCAATCATCTTCGATAGGAACTCCATGTAGTGTTTGTCTTTCTAACGAATAGTACACAATACCGCATGCAACGATGTTGCTCACATATGGATTTGACAGTTTACAAGTTCTTGTCTACAAATATATATTGCATATTAACATATAGAAACATGTCAAAAACATTATAATTTTAAACTAACCATATAGAAACATGTCAAAATACATACTTTTGGAAGTTCTTGAACTTCTACTGGTGATGCACTTTGTGAGTCAACACGAGATAACTTCACAACATTTGGACACTCAGGCATAGATGCAACAGATATTTTACTACTTTTCAAAGTTTCCTGAACTAATGTAATTGAACAATTTAAGGAAAACCAAAGAAAAATTATAAGAAACATATTAATTTACTAATTTACCACACTCTCGTCTGCTTTACTCAAAGTTCCAAATGGCTTCACCGTATTTGAGTTCTCAACTTTTGACAATATTTTACTTGAAGAATGCTGGCTATTTGGTATCGATTTCTGAGATGAAAATTCAATACACAAAATGGTAATAAAAATTGAAAGAGAAGCAATAAAATTTTTTTAAGAAGCACCTAAAACTAAAAAAAAACTAATAATAATTGCAAAATAAACTATTAAAATAGCTAAATGCTATAAAAATAAATAATTTGAACTTACTTGTACCGGAGACATGTCGTTTGATGTATTTGAGAAATTTGGTACTGTCAATCCTTGTGTCAATCCTTGAGATGAAAGATGTTGCATCAATGCATGTAAAGTTGTGGACAAATCCTGAACTTCTTTATCTTTTGACTCCCGTGCATGTCTTTCATCATCTAGTGCACGTCTCTCATTTTCTAGTTCTTGTTGAAGTTGAGCAATCTGTTCTTTTGATGAACCTTTGGTTCGAGGAAGATGCCAGTACTTGGTTGCAATAACTCCCAAGCCAACCCCTTTTAAAAATCCACTATGTTCTTTGCCAAAGACAAGTGTGAGGGCATCCGTGCCTTGATCAAGCTTGATTGATCCTTCTTCAATCTGCTTTTCCTTTTCGATCTATTCATAAAATTATGGCAAATAAATGTAGTAAATGTGTAGCTTTTTCAAATTATTTGGATATAAAACAGCAAAACATGTCAATCGCAGCCTAAAATCAAACACCTAGATAACGTGTCAAATGATTTATCCCATATATAATGGATTAATATCGAAAGCTTATTCTGTAAATAGTGCAAAAAACAATAAACATTGAAGTTTCATAATACTTACTAATTTTTGTGCCACATCCTTAAGATCGTTATGCTCGAATTCTCCATTACCATCTTCACGTGCTTTCCTCCAAAAGAAAGACCGCGGTCGAGCTTCATCTTTGCTAAGTTCTTTAGCTTTTATCTTGTAATTATAAAAAAATGTCACTTTTAAAATCCTAATTATAACAGACCAGCTTTATAGCATTAGTAAAAACATCAATTGACTAACAAATGTTCAAGCTTTTATAACTACAGTTTAACTTACTAATTTTTCTCTTAATCCCGCGTATCCTGACCGTCCCAACTTATGTGGGTAGGTAGACTTTGATCGTGCTGATTTTCCAGCTTCCGACATGACCTTCCAACACAAATTGGTTAAGTAAATAATGAAAATAAAATTATTATGAAGATAATTAACAATTAAAAATTGTAACCTTGAATTCTTGGGAATGTCTGATTTCTACGAATTTGTCCCAATCATCTTGTTCAATAAACGTACGATATCGTCTTGGAACTTTCTTTAGTTTCTTGGATTTACCCAAGTTGGGCAATATATACTTTTGATACATATTTCTTCTAAAAGTACGTAGAAGTTCACCAAGACGAGACATTACAAACTTTCTCCTACATTGGTCGATTTCATAATATCGCTGCATTATAATAGGTTGTATGTCAATAAATATGTAATCATATATAAATAAACTATAAAATTAATTACATTTGACTAAAAATAATAAGTCATACCGTTATTTCATCCCATAACTTATCTTTCACTTCTACTATAACCTTTTTCCATGTAACGTACCGAAGTCCGACTACTCGTCGTACCAGGTCACCTTAAAAACTTGAAAATTCTGATTTATACTTACCCGTAAATCTACCCAAGTCATCAAACCGTATTGTATGTTTTCTACCACCAGACTCCTCAAAAGCTTTAAACATCTTTGGTAATCGTGTTAACCCTCTAACCTTAGCTTTATTTTTATTTCCTGACTTTCGTTCTTGAGTTGGTTGTATTGCTAGTTCGGGATTCTCTTGATTTAACATCACATCACCTGTTAGAAATGTGGTTTATAAAAAAGTATGAAGGAGACCAAAAAAACCAACCAATATATTACACCAGATAAAATTGTCATATTTTATGTATGTATATAATATTTTAATTAGAAACGATAGATTACCTGGATTAATATGATAATCTGCACCATCAGAATCGCTATCAAAATCATATAGTTCGCTTGAATCAGTAGACATGTCTTCATCGTCAGTGTACTCCTCGACTTCATCGACTTCATGTTCGTTGTCATCCATGATAATACTTCATTGAACAAAACGTGTTAGAAACTATAATTATGAGTACCAAGATCAAGATTTACCAATTAGATACACTATTATAGGTTATTACATTTTGGTTCTAACTGCTGTGATCTTTCCTTATCTTTCCTTATGTTGCTGTCTTTTGGTTTTATTTGTGACCATTTAAATACATTTGCACATACTTATGCCCAGTTAGAGACTCGGGGTGGGCTGCTGTGTAGTGGACAACTGGACAGATACATGACAGACAGAAGCCAATAGCACGCAGCAGCAAGGCAAAAGGCATATGGACTTAGGCCAATGACTAAGCCTATGTGTCGTGTCATTTTAATCCCTCTGTTGGCTGCTGTAACATGTATTTGATGCTTTATAACTACCACAATACACATCAGTAACAATGATGATTTAGCTGACAAATTTATATGCTCCACAATATTATACGTAATACTCTTAATCAAAATCAACTGCAGTATATTAGGTTCTACATTTTAGAGTTTATTACAAAAATATAAATAGTAATTGGATATTAAGGGTATATAAGCCAAGTATAGACACACATGCATGCAAGGGACTCCACTCCGAGACTTAATAAGTCTCAGAGTTCATCAAAAATATGTGACAGCAGTAGCAACACACTAGTCACAGCAGGACACACTCTAATATTTGAGGGCTTAAAACATGAAATTACCTAGAATAAAGCTTGGATTCTTAAAGATATCACTTATATGCATTATTACTAGTGTATGCATCTCTATACTCCTTTATAAAGCATTTAGGAATAAGTCTTAAAAACAACTAAAATTGCATAAAGTACAAGTTTTTAAAGCAGGGGTCTTAATTTTTAAGAGGTACAATGAATTAATGCATAAGTACAACACATACATTACTAAAGAATTTAGGTTTTATATAACAATAAAAGGGCTGATGTGGATGATGATATTTCCTTTCTGTTTTGGACAGCAACAATCCGATTATTGGGATGTTGTTTTGTTGATTTTGTTTTCTAATTTACAGCACACAAAATACACTAATTACTTGATTTTAATAGACTATTGGGGGCTTCTGCTACTAGAATTAAACCAGTCTGTGGCTCAACTTAATGTCGAGTCACTGACTCAACATCACGCACACACAAGAGATTCTGTTTTGCAATCGAATTAGAGGGATGTTGAGCTGTCATTGCTGCTACTTTCATGCCCAAACACACACAACTTAACTATATTTGTATGCATACATGTTAAGGTATATTGTATGTGAGTTGAGGGACTTTATATGCGAGTTAAGGAATATTGAATAACCGACTTACTGGACTGATAGTAGTCTGAGAATCAGCTTAATGCCGAGTTACGTAACATTACCTTCATCATTGATTAACGCTGTTGGCTGTATTGACTCACACATAACACGTAGCTAATCTATATTATGATTGGGGACTGCTGAGTTATTGAACAAAGAACACTTCTGAGACTCATATTTGAGTCTCGGACTGCACTCACACACAAACACTGGTCGCTGCTTTCACAGCACACACACATGCATATTCTATTTAACAAATTATATTGCAGATATAAAGGGATAAATGGTGAATTTGGATGTTCAATTGATCAATTAATCAATAAATTCCATCAAGTAACTCAGAATTAAAGGGATAAATGGTGAGGGTTCCTCTGAAACTTCTAAACAGGAGGCAAGACCTTCTGAGAAAGCAGAGGAGCCACTAATGAAAGGTAAAATCATTCTAATTCAGTAGTTCTTTTTCCAACCCTTTCTTGGTTGTATGTTATAAACTGAACATCATATTAGTTTTTATATGTCATTTGCATCTAAAATTAGAGTTTAAGATATGTTTAATGGTAATAGTACTCTATCCATATGGTTCTATCTATTTTTTTTATGTAAAGTGGATCGAATTCCTTTTTTACAACTGAAAATAGTAAATGATGTTAAACTCTGTCAAGAAATAGCAATGAATAATGAAATAATTATAAATGTTTGATGTTTTTAAAGGATTTTGGATGTGTTGCAAAAATAATCGTTGAAATCCAACATTAAATGAAAGTTCATTGCTATTTTAAAAAAACTTTTGGTATGATAATTCCCAAAGGTATAAAATATCAATGAATGTTGAAATGTGTATATGTATTTGATACTTTTAAGGATTTTAGAATTGTTACAAAAAGTCTCGTCAAAATTGGACGTCAAATGAAAGTTTTTGTTGTGTTGTGTTTGTTTATCGATAATTGGCTTAATATGAAAGATCATTGCCATAGAACGCAATTTCAATATATTAAATTGCTATTTTGTGCAGATTCTGCACAAATCAGAGAGTTTCAATTAAGATGTGATCGATGCTTAACTTTAATTTCATGTTAGCTTAACTTTTATAACTGGTCTTTCTTAATTATGAGATCTTTTACGTTTCACAAAAATTTTAACATTTATCAAATGATCTATGCATAAGATAATTGCATGAATTGAATTTCTCTTATTTATGTGTCTATCGAATACTCTATAGGTTTTAATTCTCAATTATGTCTATATGTCAAGTTCCTATACTTGTGATGTTTGCATTTGATTATTGTTATAATATTTTGAAGTTACTTTACTTGAATGTGTTGGATAAACCTCTATTTGTGGCTCTCACTACCTTTACTTGAATGTAATATTTTTATAGAAATGGTGTTTTTACAAGATTTTTAAGGAACGCTTCATTAGAAACGACTCAATTTGATAGTTTGTTGTCATATCATGCAATTTCAGCAAAGTTGATTGCTATTCTGGGTAGATTTTTTGTAAAAAAACCAGAAAGGGTTATTCGGGTTATGGGTTAAGTGCATAAGCTAATTAGTCATGTTTTTTTACATAAGATTGTGTTTTGGTTCCTATATTATTGACTTGAGTTCATAACGTAAGTTGTTAAATTTGCTTGGTTAAACTTTATAGATATTATGACTGGATTTGAAGAAGTATTTGATGTCAAAATCTGAATTTGAAACTCATTTGGAGCTGAGGTATGATTTTGGTTAAGTTTTGTGCTTTTGAGACATGTTCCATGATTTTGTTATCGTTATGTACATTAATTAGTTTGAAATACTAAGCATTATATTTTGATAAATGTAATATTGGTTTCATAACAATTTCTTTTTGAATGACTGAATTATGCTTTTTTCTATTATTTATCACCGCCGCCGCTTAGCGCCGGTACAATACTAGTATACTTAGGGTGTGAGTCTGTCAAAAGGACTAAGACCCGTGGGACTGTTGGAGCTACCAAAAGGGACAGAAACAGGGAGTGATGTTGTTGTTGTCCATACTCAACACTAGACTAATTTATGGCTTGTTTAAATGGTTAAGGTGCTACTGTGATGTTTTTGTTTTCCAGCAACGAAAGTGATGTACATAGATAGAAGGATTAAGGGTATATGTGAATCTCGGTTCTTTTCTCCCTTGAACAGCACACAACTTAACTAATATATATTACAAGAAAGGAATAATGGGGTGTTGGGTGTTGTTTAAAAATCCGAGATTCACATCATTTGTGAATCTCGGTTCTCCCATGCTGTACATACACACTCACACTACACTGCATATTTTAACTTTCTGTTTTTCTTTAACTCCAGCAACATTTTCACAAGTTTTAAAAGGGGTTTGATGCTTCTAAATCATGCATAAACACACACACATCTTTTTAAGTTTTGGCCGAAGGCCATATGGCCTTCTTGGCCCTCTTTTTCGACAAAAAACAGAACAAAAAATCGAAATGAAATAGGGACAGCAGCAAGGTTTAATAATCTCAGAACATAATCTTAAATTTTGGAATTAAAGTCTCAAATTGGTAAGAAAATCAATTAAACTCACAACTATAACATGCATGCTATGTATTTTACATTTGCAACACTAGACTTGATTTAATTTTGATGTTTTAGAAGCTGAATTTGCAGCACATAAACTTCCAGAATCGTATCCTCTAATTAATGAATGCTATTACGTTATAAAGGTATACATTAGGCCCTCAATGTAGATTTTTGGGTCTTTATACTTTATGTGGTCATGATACAATGTGTTAGATTGTGAAACTTGAGAAACGTTATCTTCATCTGCAATTTCTCTTGCAGTTCATCCAGTGCTGCCAAAAACCATGGCTGAGGTTGATCTGTCTATGGCTTTCAAATTTACTCATTATCGATGAAGGGTATTATTATGGACATTGTGGCTCACATTAGAACACCTTAAAAACTATGTGATAAGTCAATCACTCAATCAGTCAATTGTCGTCTATTTTTAGGATTCTCAGAATTCATGTACAACAAGCTACTTATAGAACAGAAACACAAAATAATTCAAAAATTGACGGGAGTCTCTTGTAAATTTAAGATTCACAGTAGCTCATTTCTCTTTAATGGGACAAAGTATTCTTTGTAGTTTTATATCAGTACAACAAGCTACTTATAGAACAGAAACACAAAATAATTCAAAAATTGACGGGAGTCTCTTGTAAATTTAAGATTCACAGTAGCTCATTTCTCTTTAATGGGACAAGGTATTCTTTGTAGTTTCATATTTGAATTCACATAGATTGGATCTCTGTCCACCCACAGTGAGTTCCTAAACCCACACAGGACACCCATAGAGATCGTCACATCTTTTTTTTTTTTTGCATAGAAATGTATGAATTATGTGCATGAATGAAAACATTGGGGGTGCCAATCGGTATGTGAATTCAAATATGAAACGAACCTGGTATCCACACCACCAGGACTACCGATCGCAAAGATAAACAAGTACGAGAGGAATTAAAAAAACTTACAGAGATTCAGAAATTGAGCCCTCAATCGCGTACCAGAAGACCCTCACCAAGCAGCGCCCAAATCGTTTGAGGAACCGGTAGTGTTGATTTTCAGATTTTGTAGAAGGGAATCCGCTTTTGATGGAGAGAACAGTACTCACGTTCAGATTTTTAGGAGAGAATTAAAGATGATAACATAAATCAATTTTGAAAAAGCAGATGTTTTAGGTATTATGTTTCTAAACTACTGTATATCTCTATCTATGTACAACTTTTTATTTTTAAAATAAAAAATACAACTTTTTATTTTTAAAATAAAAAATAAATACAACTTATTATTATAAAAATTAATGGATAAATACAATTTATTATTTTAAAAAGATAAATACAACTTTATATTAAAATGGGTAAATGACCAAAAATAGTAACAAGTTTTGACATTTTTATCATTAATAGTAACATTATTTATTTTTTTATCATTTATAATAGTAAATTTTTATTTTTCTATCAATAATAGTAATTGGTGACCTGCAAACTTGTTTAGCAGGTCACCAACAACTTTTCAGTTATCAAAAATAGTAACAACTTTTTATATTTTTATCAATAACAGAAACATATCAAATTAAACCAATTTATGTTTCAATTTATTTAATTACATTACTACTATCTTTAGTGAGTATTTTATTAGTTTCATTAAATTTATTTATTTACAATTTTTATTTTTTCATAACCTTATAAAATTTTTAATATATATTCTGAATATTTATTTACGATTAGATAGTATTTGATTATTTATTCACAATTGTATATAATATGAACGAAAAAATACTACGAATGATTAAATTTATTGGTTGATTAAATTATTAATATTGCGTTGGGGCAATGCTATGACGATTATTGGATGAACACGTGTCGGGGTCGAGTATACATGTCACCGGTTTATAATTCTAGCAGATTATTAATAACTAGATTAATACCTATGTATTACATGGATTGATGTAAATGATTTGTTATAAATTAAATATTAATAAAGAGTTGGGATCCCTTAAAAACCTTCAAAAATTTTTTTTTAAAATTAAAATACAATAAAAACCAATAAAAAGATGACATACATGCAAAATCATTGAGTCAATGGTAAAAAATGATAACTCTAAGTCAATGTTTAAGTCAAAGAATACGACTAAAATGTGATTCAAAATATTTAAATTATTAAATTCAGTGGTAAAAAATGATGACTCTAAGTCAATCTTTTAAAATTTTTTATTATAAAACTAAATATTTTATTTTACCGATTTTTTTAAATTATTTACTTTTTAGGACATTTAAACATGAAGTTTATTATTTTATTGATTTAAAAAAAAAATTCTTTTAGTTTGTTAATCTTGAAAACTTTTAATGAATATTAATTGTAGTTTGAATTATTTTAGGTAACAAATATAATAAGTTTCAACAATAAAGTTTAAATTAAATCAATTAAATGATAAGAATGTTACTTAAATTAATGTTACTTTTAATTTTTGGAAAAAGAGCGGGAAAATGAAAAAGTGAGGAATTAGAATGGTGACACGTGGCAGAAATTGTTCTCAATTATTATAATATATAGATTAGGAGACCACAGAATTAAATGAGAATATTGATATTAATTATGAAATATTGATAACGGGGTCGAGTATCGGTATCGAACTCGCATTATAAACGATATGTTTATATGTATAACACGTTATACTCTTTGCTTCCATTTCATTCATTCGAAAACAATTGAGAAGTGTTGTGTGTGTTTGTAAGAGCGAACAGAAGGAAAAAAACCGTAACAAGGTTGAATTGAGCTGTGGATTTTATCTTCAAAATGGCTTGGGTTGTTCTTTAACTTGGGAAGGTAAGAAACCTCTAATTTAAATTAGTTGATTTATAGTTTTTTGTAAAAAAAAAAAAATCAAAAACATGATTGGGTCGTAGTTTTTCAGGAAAAAACTAAAACTTGAATGGTTTGTAATCAGTTTTGTTTGGAATTTACTAAAAAGCCAAACAATTTGTAATTTTTTTGGTGCAAAAATCGGCCTAGTCGGCCGATAATCGGCGACTAGGCGGGACTCGGGATACTGCCGCTACGACTTGAACCTGATCGGACTAATTAGGCGGTGGAAGTCAAAGTCGGTCAAAGTCGGTCCTAGGCGGCTCTAGGCGGTCAAAATCAAGGTTAAAATCGGCGTTGAATATCGATTCGGTGAGGAAGAAGAAGGATTAGAGAGAGATATGTGTACCTTGTGATGTCCAGAGTGAGGCCGAGAGAGCGACGGCAGCCAGCAAACAGAGGGCAGCGACGGCAAAGGTGAGAGTAGCGACCGAGAAGGAAAAGGGAGAGCGGAGGGAGAGGAAGCGTCTGCTGGAAGGAAAGCAATGCAGCAGAGAAGGAAAAGCAGAGCAGCAGAGGGAGAGGAAGCGACCGAATGTTTAAAAGTAAAAACCCTAAATAAGATTTATATATATATTTAGTAATTATAATTATTTATTCTATTTTTAATAAATTAATTAATAGAAAATCCTTTAATATTTAATATATATATATATATATATATATATATATATATATATATATATATATATATATATATATATATATATATATATATATATAACTAATCTAAATCAATTAAATTTAGGTTGTTACCTTAAAATATTTAAATGATTAACCTTGAGTCCTAATTATAAAATATTATTAATTATTATTTAATCGTTTTTTAACTAACCTACATGTATATCTTATTATTTTTGAACATGTTACATATGTAATTCTAAAATTTACAAACTAAAATTTCCAATCCGACTAGTCCCTGACTAGTCCCCGCCTAGGCCGACTACTCCCTAGTCCCCAGTCGGCCGGCCGACTCCCGCCTAGCGATTTCTACAACATTGATTATTTTTATCCATAATGAACAAAATTAAACTCAAATGTAAAACTGGATTTAAATGTAGAAATGTGGTAAATAAAGTTAAATTTTCTGTTAATTATTTTGCTAACAAAAGTTAAAAATTAGCTGATAAAACTTGAAATGTGAATATGATAAATTTTGGTTATTAATTTTCAGATATTCCACTTTTTATATTTTATCATTTTCAAAATATATATACACATTCACGTAATGAAAACTTTTTGTATCTCACACTGATATTTCATATTTGAAGTTAATAAAAATTAAAAGAAACATTCTTTTGCAAGCACGTATTATGATTTTTAATGCTATAATATAATAATTTTTCATGTAATATCAGGCAACTAACTATTTTTTTATCTTTAATTTTAATAGACTTAAATTTTTTTATTTTAATCATATATAAATTTTATAATAATTTATTAAAATATAAAAAATTATGTATTTTCTAAACCAACCCTTGTAATACATGGTGTCTAACCTAGTTGTGTAATATATAAAAAAAATTACCTACTTGAGACTAATTAAAAACTACATGACAAGAATAGAACCCAAGACCTCAAGTTTAAAAAACATAGTTGTTACCCACTAAGCTAATTACCTCATTCAATAAATATACACAAATTTAATTACTTATTATCTAAACGAATAGACCTAATATAATTAACCTAATACATACGGCCATTCCTATTTCAGCTAATAAACCCAGACCCCTCTCCACCGTCCCCCACTCCGATCGACCACCGTTCGCCACTCCGATCGACCATCGTCACATTCTCGCTGCTGACCACAGACCCCCTCTCCGATCGACTATCGTACCCCTCTCCGATCGACCACCATCTCTACTCATTGTCGTTGCTGACCACAAACCCCCTCTACGATCGAATTCACGGGTATGTTATTTTCTAATTCATAAAGTGTTCATCGGTCAATTTCATAGTCAAATTTATGATTGATTGATTATGTTTTTCCAATTGATAAAGTGTTCATCGATCAATTTGAGACTCCCCTGTATGCTATTTGGTATTGTTGCTGCTGGCTGTTATTTTGAATATTGCTGTTGTGCTTGCTGCGAAACATACTGTTAGCCCAATGATATTATTGTCATTGTTTATGAATAAGTAATTACTACGAGATATGTGTTGATTTTAGATGAGGATTTAGATTAGTAGTTTCATTAGGATATGGATTATTGTTGGGAAATCTTTATTAATATGTCTAGGGAGTTGTAGGGGATAATGCTTAATTTTATAGCAAGTGAGCATTTAAAATAAGCACCATTGGGGATAGGGAACTAAGAAATTGATGTTTTTTACATGGGCAGTGACACTTTCCTATCATTGCATGATATATGCTTCCTGAATTAGGATTCCATGTAACCAATACTGCAATCAACTTTTGCATCCATAATGGATGGAAAGTAGGAAAGCCAAACCTGTCATCCACTATGCATTGAAAGTAACAGTATGAGTAGAGCTATATGTCACCTCCATTCCAGAATGGATGTTGACCCACATATCTGGTTCAAACGATGTTGAGAGCTTTCGCATCATCTGAGACTCAGGCTCACTAAAAGGGCCAGTCCCTGGATTCTCTTCATGTGGATCATAATCCTAAAATACAAGAGCCAAGATGAACCTTGTAACAGAGCATGATAACAAAAATCTTTATACGTCATGTGTTATGCTTATAAGCTAGAAAAACAATATGAATTCAAGAAGTTGTTTTGGAGCTGTCCGTGATGCCACATAAGATATCTTTTTTTAATAAAAAATTTTATCTCATTCCTTTTGAGTTCAAAAACTGGTATGTGCTACTGACAATTTCTTCTGGTATGTTTGAGATTATCATGTCCAAGTTATTTAATAATGTACAAAACACACACACATATGTATCTAATTTATGGCCGAAGGCCAAATGGCCTTCTTGGCCCTCGTTTTTGACCAAAACAGAAGCAAACATCACATGGACTGCAACCTATATAATTTTCTGATTTTTTATTTCAATGTTGGAATTTATGCTTCAAATTGTTAAGAAAATCAATTAAACACATAATTCAAACATGCATGTATTTTATTTGATGATTGAAACTCCTAATTGATCATCAATTTTGAAGATTGAAGCCTTTTGAATGTATAAAAAAATCAGCAACCGTAACATACATATATGAACACAATGCATGAATTAAAGCATGAGATTACCTTGTAATCTTGTAGGAACTTGCTATTCAATGCTTGTTTTGTTGAATTTCAACTTGAAACTTACAAATTGATGATGAGTTTTGATGAATTTAGAGAGGAACCGTGGGTTTTGTTGATAGAGAAACTCTCAAATTCTTTGATTTGTGTAAAATGAGCAGACCATTGTTAATTTGGGTATTTATATAGAAAATTGAAGGTATGATGTATGTATCTCACTGCTAATACTTTGTAAAAAATATTAATCTTCATATGTACGGTTGATTTCTTTCTTGGCTTGTATGATTTGTTTGATAATGATTGAACTTATAAATTATTATAAGCGTTGAGATGGGAAGGAATTGAGTTGTTTTGCTTGATGAAATTAGGTGTATTATTTGTTCTTTGTTGATGTTTTCGCTTGTCAAAAACATTGTTATTTGTGTGAATATTTTATTCTTAAGGTCATACAATAGATAGTAACATATGTTATGGGGTAAGCGGTCGCTAGGATAAATACTGGAAATATCATGGTCCGTCTTGGTTTATTTGAACCCAATACTCGTTTTCACCAAGATTAACACTACAAAGGTCGAGTTTCTTTATGTTGCAGTCATGTATGAAGTTTGTAGCCCAATAAATGTTATGAGATAGTGATCGACAAAGTATCAAATTCCATCACTGGTTTCCTCGTGTTGTATCTATAGACAAAGTATATACTTTTACGTGCACATTTCTTTCTATTTCTCTTTTCCAAAACCCCTAGCCCCCATTTCATCTTCTCTCTTCCTCGGTCAACTGTGCACACCACCGCCACATCGTCGCTAACACCACCGCTAACACATTAGGAGCATTGTTTTATTTGGTTTTGGGTTTGATCTTTGTTGGTTTTAGCATTTTAGTTCAACAGTTTAGGTTTATTTTTAGCTGTGTATCAACTTTTGTTTTAGCTATTTTGCTTCATGGTTAAAACATTTATATACTGCTTTCTTTTGTGGCTTTGCAAGTAGATCATGCAAGGGTTTTAAAGAGGTATTTTGTGTAGTTTCGTATGTATAGATTCAAGCTCTTTTCTTACAACTCATTTATGAGGCTTTTATAAGACTATCAATATAATTGTTTTCTTCTTTTGTTATTACAAATTATATCATTGGGCTAACAGTATGCTTATTTCATTGATCATTTCATAACTCATATTTAACTTATATAATTTCTCTTATTAACTGATATTGAAATTATTTAGTACAAATTTCATTTAACGTCCTAATTAACGTTAAACATTGTTAATTGATGTAAATTACAGTTCGGGTTGTTACACTTATACTGAAGAATGAAAAACTAAATGTTGTTTGATCTTGGTGATTTAATGATAGGAAGTAAGAAGGATAAGGTTGATTTATATGTGTAATTGATCAACAAACTCAAGATAAAAAAGGGCATTTGTATACTTAAGTTTGATAAAAATGAGTGGATAATAGAAAATTTTGGCATGTGTTCGTTCCATAGAAATATAAGACCTCACCATAAGTAGTATATAAACCTGTGTTAATATTAAATAACAAGATGTTTCTAAGGGCTTAATTTTGTCCATTTAGGTGAATTTTCGAATAACCGCCATGAACATAGATAACACTTGGATGCGTACAGATAGAACCAAAATACCATACAAAAATGGAGTTGCATCATTTTTGGAATATGCTATCCACAATTTGAAGCTTTTAAAGAAGATGGACCCCCTAAACACAAAAGAAAGAATTCACATTCCATGTCCATGTGTCTCCTGTTTAAACCACTACTATCTTGAAATTGATGAGGTAGATCATCATCTCTTTAGCAAGGGAATCAATCCAAGCTACACCATATGGACTAAGCATGGGGAAAAAGATGAGTCGCAAAGAAGTACGTATGTTGATGACAACAATATTGTGCAGACTACTAATACTACGGATTTTGAAATAGGAGTCCCAACTGATGCTAGTGAAACAATAGCAATGGTTGAAGCTACCAAAGACAAATTCTTAGAAGACCATGAGAAGTTCCGATCACTACTTGAAGATGCTGAGAAACCCCTTTACAAAGGATGTCATAACTTTACAAAGTTGTCTGCAATGGTTCAACTCCTCAACTTGAAGAGTAAGTATGGAGTATCTGATAAGTTCTTCAATGAACTACTATATTTGTTAAAGACAATGCTACCTGAAGGTAATGAAATGGTGAACAGTACATATGAGGCTAAGAAAATAATGAAAGCAATTGGTTCTGGGTATACAAAGATACATGCATGTGCAAATGACTGCATTCTTTATAGGAACAAGTATAAAGATGTAAAAGTATGTCCCACTTGTGGGAAATCAAGATGGAAGGTGGATGATAGGAATGGAAAAATTTACAATGATATGCCGGCAAAAGTATTGTGGTACTTCCCTATTATTCCACGAATGAAACGACTCTTCCAAGCGAAGACCATAGCGAAAGAATTAATATGGCACGAGACCAATAGAAAAAAAGACGGTGTTTTATGTCACCCGGCAGCCTCACTCGCATGGCGTGCCATAGATGAAAGATTTCCAGAATTTGCTAAAGATCCAAGAAATCTGAGGCTAGGAATTTCGACGGATGGGGTTGACATAAACAGAGGAAATAGGCATGACAGTGTATGGCCTGTGTTAACCGTGTTTTACAACCTTCCACCATGGTTGTGTATGAAAAGAAGGTTTATAATGTTATCGTTATTGATATCAGGAACGCCAGGTAAAGATATTGATGTTTATTTAGAACCATTAATAAATGATCTTCAGCTTTTATTTGATGTGGGAGTCGAAACATATGATGCTTATGCGCAAGAGAAGTTTACTCTACGTGCAGTTGTATTATGGACGATAAATGATTACCCTGCTCTTGGTACACTATGTGGTTGCCCCTATAGTGGATACAAAGGTTGTGTGGTGTGTCGGAAACAAACTGAGAGTGTTAGACTTCCATACTCTGCCAAACAAAGTTATGTTGGTCATAGATGATATCTTCCATATAACCATCCATTCAGAAGGCAGAAAAAAGCGTTCAACGGGAAACAGGAGTTAGAAACTGCTCCATATCCTATGACCGGGGAAGAAATATATAATGAGGTGAAATCTATTACAAATATATGGGGCAAGGGACATACGGGAAATGAATTAGAGATCCTGCAAACGTTGACCCCCACCAGAAGAGGAGGGAAGATGACGAGAAAAAGAAAAACATCAAAAGAAGCTCGTACGTCAGTCGGGGGAAAAAATGAAACCGCCTATTGGAAGAAATACAACATATGGTATCGAAGTCTTAAGTATTGGCAATATAATTGTGTCCAACACTGTTTAGATTTCATGCATATCGAAAAGAATGTGGGTGAGAGTCTTGTTGGAACATTGCTACATGTTCCTGGAAAGACGAAAGATGGATTGCATGCTCAAATGGATCTGAAGCATTTTGGTTTAAGACCAGAGTTGGTACCAGAGACACTGCAGGACAATAGGACAATGCTTCCTGCAGCTTGCTACACCTTAACGAAGGAGGAAAAGGATAAGTTTTTTGAAACACTATCTGAGTTAAGGGTGCCACAAGGGTATTGTTCAAATTTCTCAAGCCTTGTGAGCGCAAAGGAGAGGAAGCTAATCGGACTTAAGTCACATGACTATCACATGCTAATGCAACAATTTTTGCCCATTGCAATACGATCGATTATGCCAAAACCCACAAGATATGCTATTATCAGGTTTTGTTTTTTTTTTTTTTCAAATCCATATGTAGCAAAGAAATCAATGTGGAAGAGCTTGATAGGTTGCAAGAAGATCTGTGTTAGATTATGTTTGCTTGAGAAATACTTTCCTCCTTCATTTTTTGATATTATGGTTCATTTAACCGTTCACCTAACGAGGGAAGTAAAATTATGTGGTCCGGTATGCTTCCGATGGATGTATCCATTTGAAAGATGTATGAAGGTTATTAAAGGGCACGTGCGAAACAAAAATAAACCAAAAGGATGCATTGCTGAAGAGAATGTCGCAGAGGAGACAATTGAGTACTTAAGTGAATACAAAAAAACCATAAAGACTATTGGTATTCCTGGGAATGGTAAAGATTATTTTTTTGCGGAAGGAAAACCACTATCAGATGGTAATCTGATTGAAGTATCTTCAGAACTTTTAATGAAAGCACATTTCTATGTAATGCAGAATACACCTGAAGTTGAGCCGTATATCGAGTAAGTGGTACTTATATGTTCATTGTTTTTTTGAACCGTACACTATTTTATACTAACTATAATTTTCATCAATTTACTTACAGGCGACACATGGTCTTTTTAAAAAAACAACATCCTTGTCAACGACAAGCTTGGCTGGAGAAACAACACAGTAAAACGTTTGGTCGGTGGTTACGAAAGGAGGTAAATTTTTTCTTCAACTTAAAGTTATTTTATGAGAAAATTACATAAAATTGTCATTGTTAGCGATGAAACTTATCCTCATAATGAAACTTAGGTCGAGAGAGGGATATCAGTGACTAAAGAGAGTATTTCAGAGATGTTAAGGTGGGTTTCACATGGAACTCACACCAACATTATGAGGTACGATATATATCACATCAATGGATATCTATTTCGTACAAAATCACGAGAAGGTAAAGTTAACCAAAACAGTGGTGTTACCGTACACGCGACTGATATGCATATTTCTGGAGAAGGTGTAACGTATGACCAGAATTTTTACTATGGCGTGTTACAAGAGATATGGGTACTAGATTATCATATCAAAAAAATTCTTTTGTTCAAGTGTGATTGGGTTGACAATAAAAAGGGGGTCAAAACAGATAGTCTTGGCTACACCTTAGTTGAACTAAATAGATTAGGGCACAAGGATGATCCGTTCATTTTGGCATCACAAGCAAGACAAGTGTTTTATGTGAAAGACCAACTGGACAAGAAAAAGTCGATTGTGTTCACGATGCCTCCCCAAAATTATAGAGATGCGTATGACGATGTCGATGAGGAATTTAGTACTGTAATTTTCTCACAGAACGATAATGTATTACCGTGTGTAGATCCACTTGACTTGGGTAATGAATCTCGCAACGATTACTTTCGGTCAGACTGTCGCGGTATAATTATATGTAACTCCAAATGAAACATATGTTGGTTGCTCAACACGTGTGTGGCTAGGTATTTGTTTATCATTTTTGTCACTATTAATCAGAAAATGCATGTTTATTTGATATTTGAATTGCTTAACATTTTTTTTGTTCTTTAATTTATGTCAAACATGTGGCAACACCCACTATGTGTCTTGATGCATGGGTTCAAAAAACTTGTGACGACTTATATTGGTTTTTAGTTTTTATAGATTTAATTATTTGTTGATTTACTTAATTTGCTTTCACTTTTCAAATGACAGATGCTCTTGCACGTGCAGGGATTGTGTCTTCTGATATTACCAAGATCAATTAATAGAAAGGTTAGTTTATTATCTTCATGCTTTTTTTATTTTCGTCAATGGGATATTGGGAGTGCTAGAGTAAGACCTTGAAAATAATCGAATGGAGGGGTGATTTTGAAGGCATCTATCTACAATGAAGATTAAAAAACAAAAAAACTAAACGTGCCTTAAATCATTCATTTCTTTTTTGACTCGCCTTAGTATATAAAAATGCGTTAAAGTCATAGGTTTGACCGATCTTCCAGCTACTAAAACTCTAGTGCCCATGGTGAAAAGATACAATAAAATGTATAACAAAACAGATATTGTGAAATCTACAAATAATAGCAAAATGCAAGACTAAAACTTGATTGTGGAAAGACTAAAACTTGATTTTGGAAAGATACAGAAATGAACACCAGTTGTTCTTTTTTCGTTACTTTGACATATGATGCAATGTGGATAGAGAGAATGATAGTAAAAGATGGATACATGACCCAAAAATGGAACAACATTCCACCAATAGTTTAATTATAATAGGTGCCTATAATACACTCGATAAACATAGTAAAAGATGGATACAATGTGCTGTATCGACTTATGCCTTGAGATATTGTATATATTAAGATAGTTTATCAACTATTTCTTTCATTTTGAACTAGTTGTAGAGCTTTTATAGTCTGATATTGTACTTATTGGACAATTTTATTCATTAATGATGTTATTATCATCAATCGCTTAGCAGACTTTTTAGATGCTTATTGATTTTTGTCAAGACTTTGAAATAACTTTACGATTGTAGATTTCTGAGTTTAGGATTACTTGATATTTGTAATTGACAATCAGTTTCATTTTTTATGTGCAGAGTGTTGTTGGTATCATGATTGCCCAAGACTCATGCGGGTTGCTATAATATTCGTCAAGTTCGACAACAAACTCATCAAGATTTGATAAACTCAAAATTTTGTTTTAGTTTGGCTTGAATAATACAACTTTTTTTATGTTATTATGATGGACTCATATGTTTTTAGTAGGATTTGAAAGGTGATAAAAATAGATGATTTGTATTATTATTGTGATTAAACAGGTGAAATAGAATGATGTTGAAGTAGATGGGTCATGCCGATTTTTTTTTAAATACGATGATTTGATCTATTTAAATAAGATCTCAATATTGATGAACAATTGATGATGTATATTATAATTATGATTAAACAAGTAAAATAATTGGGTAGTTGTTGAAGTAGATAAGTCGAGTCATGTCGTTTTTTATAAGCTACGATAGTATATGTATTTTGGATATGATTTGAATGGTGATTGGAAGTTATAAACATGTCATTTTTGTTGTAGTTATTTATCTAAAATAATTGGAATGATACTCAATCAAGTATACGAGTCATATTAGTTTTTCCTTAAAAAGTTGTGTTTTAAAATATATAAACTCTTTATGATTTTTTCACATAAGAGACACATGATTGTTAAGAAAGATATTTATATATTTTAAAAATAGGATCACTAACATTAAAAATGATGAATAACATGTGACCAGACATATTTTATTTTACCATAACCAATATTTACTTTTAGACATAGGAAAAAATTAAATTGTCACATTTTAAATACTAATTGTTATATGTTTGTTTTTTTAAACTGTAATCATAAATTATTATAGTAAAAAAATATTTCTTAAACTGTGTCCACTAATTACTTTTAGCTACACAAAAAAATTTAACCGTGACCATAAAATACTTACAGTTACAACTTCTTTCTTTTATAATGACCATTGTTACTTTTAGACACATATACAAAAGTAAATTGTCACCTTTAAATACTAATAGTCACATATTTGGTTTTCTTAAATTTTTATTAAAAAATACTTATAGTGATATTTTTTTCTAAAAGAGTAACCACTGGTTTATTTAAGCTAATAAAAACCAGTTATACCGTGATCATAAAATACTTGACGTCATAGCTTTTTTTCTTTTATCATGAATGTTTTTTTTAAACACTCAAATGAAACTAAAATTTGATCATCAGATATTTATATCGTCATAGAGTTTTTATTTTATTATGACTATCATTACTTTTAGACAAATGTTAAAAACAAATAAACTATCACATTTAAATACTAATAGTCATATGTTTCTTATTCTTAAACCGTGACCAGAAACTACTTATATTGACAAATTTTTTCTTAAATAGCGACCATTGCTTAATTTTAGCCACGAATAATAAATTAAATCCTGACCATAAAATACTTATAGACACATCTCTTTCTCTTTTACCATGACTATTATTTACTTTTTGACACATAAAAGAAATGAGTATGTCACCTTTAAATATTAATAGTCACATGTTTATTTTTTCTTAAACTGTGACCAAAATATAATTATAGTGACATATTTTATTTATTAAACCTTGACCAGTAATAACTTTTAACCACACAACACATCATAAATCGTGATCAGAAAATATTTATACACACGACTTTTTTCTTTAATGATAAATATTATTTACTTTTATAAACTCATAAGAAAGTA
The DNA here is from genome assembly GCA_020465985.1 of Centrapalus pauciflorus. Taxonomy (NCBI): domain Eukaryota; kingdom Viridiplantae; phylum Streptophyta; class Magnoliopsida; order Asterales; family Asteraceae; genus Centrapalus; species Centrapalus pauciflorus. The sequence goes on along the minus strand of JAANYP010006893.1, from coordinate 79,520 downwards.
AACATTGACCATAAAATATTTATAGTCACGATATTTTTCTTTTATCATGACAGTTGTTTACTTTTAGACACGCTTATTCAACTGAATTGTGACCTTAGAATACTTATATTATACCTTTTCGTCACAGAGGGATTTTCGTTACCATATATCTTAGCTTTTTGTTACAGCTTATTTATGTAACTAATTGTATTCTATGATTTACTCACGTTCAATGTAGACTTGGTAGTGTACCTTTGGTCACAGAAGCATAATTCTATGACCATATACATATTTATCGTCACAATTATTAGTCATCACAAAATTAATATAGGTATGAAACAAAAAACCATGACAAACAATGACATTTGGCCATAGTGTGTAGACCATGACAAGTACATGTCATGAACTTACTTTTAGACACTCATAAAAAACTAAACCATAACCATAAAATATTTATAGTCACAATACTTTTCTTATATCATGATAAATGTTTATTTTTAGACACACTTATTCAACTAAATCGTGACCTTAGAATACTTATAGTTATAGATTTTTTTTAAAGATATGTGGCTAACATATTATACCTTTTGGTCACAAAGGGATTTCGTGACCATATCTTAGCTTTATGTTACAACTTATATATGTGACTAATTATATTATATGATTTACTCACGTTCAATATAGACTTGGTGGTGTACCTTTGGTCACAGAAATATATTTCTGTGACCATATACATATTTATCGTCACAGTTCACAAAATTAATATAGGTATGAAACAAAAAACCATGACAAATGATGACATTTGGCCATAGCATTAAGACCATGACAAGTACTTGTCATGATACTTATTTTATACCGTGACTAAAGGTGTGAATAAGGTTTGCAATAGTCAAAGTTGTTAGCTAAAATGTGGCTAAAACAATATTAAATTCATAAATGACCCTTTAGCCACGTTAATAAGTAAAACCGTGACCTATCAGTTCAGACAAAACCGTGACCATAGGTCAATTTTGTACTAGTGAAAGCATCTAGAATTTTTCAATCTTCTCTGACTCATTATACTCGACATCGTGGTTGTCTAACTCAGACAACAAATGATAGAACCTAGTAATGGTCTCATCTAGCTTTTCATTTTACAAAGCCTTGAAAATAGCGAACTGCTGCTTGAGCATTTCCATTCTACCTTTCCTAACCCTCGGATTACCTTCACACCTTTTCTCCAAAGCATCCCACAACTCTTTTGCTGTTCGTTGATTGCGAAATGTGTGCAGGATTTCCTGAGGTAAAGCCATTCTAATGATCGACAATGCTCGATTCTCGGCCTCATATAACTTGTTATCATCATCCTTCATCATTTGAATCTGGCGAAGTCGGCGAACCTATCCTTCCAACAACAATAATCCTCCAACTTCATCAACTTAGGTGCAGAATTTGCCTTTCCGACCTCATGGTCCATTTCAATAAAACTTTGTAAACTTGTCATTGTTTCGTAAAAGTTTGAATTTAAAACTTAATTAATTTAATTCGAAATTAATTTAAATTAACACTTTCAAACTTGAGGAAGTTCGAATTTAATTAGTTTTAAATTTGTTTGGAATTAAATTCGAAATTAAGTTTGAACTTCAACTAAATTCGAAATATTGACAAAATCGAAGGTATGACGAAATTCGAATTCCTAAATTCGAATTTAGGGAAAATTCGAAAATGAGCAAATTCGAATTAAGCAAACTCGAATCAAACCCTAAAGAACTTCGAAAGGAGCGCATTTTTCTGACAAACTCGAATTTTGAGTAAACCCTAATACCCCTTGATGTTCGAGCGCCGCAAGTTCGAAAAACGGCTAACAATTCGATTTTTTCAAGGTTTCAGTTTAAACCAATATTTTTAAGAGTAAAAATATTGATTTCGACCCAAAAAAATTGAACTAATGCAAACTATTTTCCGTTATGTTGCTTGTATAGCTCGAAAATCTATCCAAAAACGTGATTTGACGGTCCAAAACCGCCAAAAAACCACAGATGTTACTTGTGAACACGAAGAACACAACGAACACCCTAATGTCTCTGATACCACTTGTAAGGTCTGCTCTCTACGGATCTTATATTGACGTGACACCTTCCAACGAGTGCGGAATCCTCGTTAGTGGCTTGACGGAAAGACCACGCACACCGAAACACGGAAACTAGCACGGTGATAGACGAAAAACGGATCGTCCCGACACGATGATTCTCTCCACACGAAACTCTCTGATTGCTAGCAAGTTCGAGATCGCCTTTTGCTAAACACTCTGACAAAATCTGCAAAAGTCTGATAATTAATCGAATTAACCCTTAATTATACTGCCCAGATCGAGTTTGTTTAGGACAAGTTCGAACTTGGCCCAAGGCCTTTTTCGAACTTGTCCTCTTAGCAAATTCGAACCTGCTTTCAAACTTATGTTTAACTTATGTTTGAACTTATCTTTGAACTTATGTTTGGACTCATTGTAATTCATTACACCAAGTTCAAATATATATACAATTAATATCAAACATATATAATCACACAAATAACAAACACTTGTTAATATTCAATAGCGAGTAAATTGACTTACACAAAATGCTATCTATACTTAGATTGCTATCGTCACCCAGGGTGCACTCACAGACTCCCCCTTGACGATAGCTTCTAACTATTAATATTTTGTCTAAGTACTCGAAATATATATGCTACTACCTGCATACAATCTTAAATCTATACATACTCTAACTATCTTTTGGAATTTCCTAGCGTCAGATCTCCAGCCTTCATGATAGAATATAGGCTGATCGTGTAGCTTTCGCAGGTCATCCTTAGATAGATTTATTAGGTGCAACGGATCGTATACTCTCAAAATTACTTTGTCTTCTGTATCCTCAATTACTGCTTCAGCTGAATCATTGTCTGTGTACCACCACTTCATGTTTCTGAGAACGTCTTGTGGCATAGACTTCAGTGGCACCTGCTTCAAACATCTGACGGGTTTGTACACCATTTTAGCCCATGGTCTTCCCGTGTGAGGATCTATTCTAGACTCATCCTCAACTCTTCTGCCTGACCTCGGCTTGAGTCTTTCGAACTTTCCGTATCTGCCCTATTTTCTGATTATCTTTGCAATAACTTCAGCATAAGGGTCGTCACTGATGTTGATCAACTCTTTCCAGGCTGACTCCTTCACTTCTACCTTTGGCAGTGTGTTAAACGCTTTGTGCGTTTGCCTCAGGTATTGGAGTCCGTCTCTTCTCTTTAATATAAATAGCTGCAGATCCCTGTCAAAGAACTAGCTAATAATTCCACCTGATAGATTTTCAGAACCTGGCACTCTCATCCTCCTTTTCATCTTCGGCTCTGCCTTCTTCTCTTCCTTACGGAACCACAGATTTAACAATTCACCTCTGGTTGGTTCTTTCTCAGCTTCTTCCAGTTCTGAATCTTCTACAGAGGCCAACTTAATCTCATCAATATCAATCACATTTTGATCGTTATGCACATATTGCTCAGTGATAGGTTGTGAATGAATGATCACTTCATCAACATTGTCATCTTCATCTTCCACTGCCTCCTCATCAGATTTCCAATCAACTATGTCTTCAGGTACAAACTCCCCTTCCTCCAAATCTTCAACATCATCTTCAAAATCAAACACTATTTCTTCTTCTTCTTCAATATCCATCAGAGCCTCAATCATTTCGCTCTCGATGGTCTTTGAAGTTTCATCTTCTGCTCCTTCCATTGCAGCAGACTGGCTCCCCCTGAATTGTTGCATGCTGAGCAGTTGGAAAATCTGCTAGCTCATTTTCTTTTCTAGCATCGGGATCATTGTCGTCATCATCATCTCTTCTTGTAACTTCGGCTTCTTTGCAGCTTGTCTCCCCCTAAGCTTGAAGATTTTTCATTAACTGCTCCAGGAGGGACTTCATTGATTTAATCTCAGAAGCTTGATCAGAAACAATTGTTTTCAGTTCGGCGTTCTCCTGATCAAGTCTTGCGTTATGAGATTGGAGTTCGTTGACTGCTGCCGTAAGCTGGAAGATTTGGACTGTTTGGAAATCCACTTTGCTCCTTAGCTCTGTAAATCGCTGATTTTCAGTGAATGTGGATGATGTAGATGGAATGGATGATGTAGATGGAATGGATGTAATTGGTGATGGCGTGATGGATGGTTGAACAGCTGGAATCTCAGGTTCTGGAGCAGAAGCGGATGAAGCTCCCTGCATTAAACGATGTCGCTTCGCCCTCTGCCTAGGGACGAGAGGAGTTGGATCTTCTGCCTCAAAATCAGAATCATCATTATCTGATTCTCTAGCCACTCTCTTTCCTTCCTCTCTTGCATTGACCACGATTTTGGATCCATATCTTCCGATATCGACTGCCGGATCAATACGCTCTATCTCTGCAACTTCCTCCGACTCAGACTCTGAAGAAGTCATTGCTTGACTCTCCATATCCTCATCCTCGTGGGGTTGATATTCGTTAATGTCTCTCATAAGATCACTGAGATCAACTGGAGGCTCCAAGATGTCATTAATTAGTTCGGCGGCAATATCCTGTTGGCCCTGAGTCCCATGAGCCCAAATATCCTCGAGGGTCTCTGTCCTAGGATCAACTTCTGGTGCCACGCCTGAAGGGCCCGCAGTGTCCGACGATGGACCTGCTGCCGTTGATTCTTGTATTCTACTTGAAGATGGCCTGGATGCCTGAGTTTGACTCGTTGTAGCTCTTTGTCTCCTTCTTGGTTGTGGCTGAGCTTGTTGCTGTTGCTGCTGCTGCTGCATTGGCTGCGGCTGAGGCCCTTCTCCAGCCCAGTTCTCCCCTTCTGGGGCCACAAAATCTGGATCTACCACTGCACCAAAGAGAGGTGCATCTAGTGGTCTGTCCTGCTCAGCCCTGCGGGCATTATGAGACAGGCAGTCAGCAAAAATTCGTTTATCTATAACGGCCACACTTTGAAGATCTGGAAGCTGTGACAGATTTGGCAAAAAATGACGGATCAACATCATCACAAAGCGCGGATACATCAAAAATCCTTCGCGCGCTGGAGCTGTTATCTGATGTACAAACTCCGCAAAGAACATCTCTGAATAGCTGAAGCTCTTATTATAAACCAAGGCAATCATGGCCGACTGCATGTTGGATACTATATAGTCAAATCCCGCCTTTTTCGGTGCAAAGCACACCATAATCACGTGCGCCAAGTACCTCCACTGGCCTATCAAACCACTTTCCATATAAGAAGCTTTAGCGATATCTAGTTCATAACCCATGCGCAGGAAGGCTGCTTGCCTTATGTTCACTGTGAAATCAGTTGGCCCTACCTCTTGTTCTACAGACCCTATCTGCAAAATTCGATGAAGCATATCCGCGAAGAAAACAATCGGTTGCCCTCCCACTCTCGTCCTCAAAACTGTCGGTGTCACCGTACAGTCAACTTGAAGGTGCTCCCAAAATTGTCTAACATACGGCAATATAATTTGCACATTATGCGATAAGGCATAAGAAACCCTGGAGTGTGCCAAAAACTCCACCATCTGCCTAAAGGCCTGAGCTTCGGGAAGCTCCCTATCCGGCGATATTACCATGTTTTGCTTTTGGAAAAATTCCCTTTCACCCATATCTGCACATTAAACAATAACATATATTAGAAATGAAAAATAAAAATGAAACTTGTTTAATTTCGAATTTGTTTTATTTTGAACTTACATAAGTCCAGAATCCAACACATTCGAATTTGTACAAGTTTTGAATGATTTTGTAAAAGCATTCGAATATAATAACATATTCGAAGGATACATAATCGAATTTGACTAAATTCGAATTTGTTGAAAGATTCGAAGTTTCTGACAAGTTCGAACATGATGAACATGTTCGAACTCGGTCACTTTCGAATGCAAATCCATGATTTAAACCCCATTTGACTTAGAGATTAGTATCATCTAGTCCTATTAGGTTCTAATCGAAGATGTATGTAATTTATTTGAAGTTTCACCGGTTAAAACTTGTGCTTTGAATCACAAAGCTTAAACCCCAAAAACTTCAAAATTTGTCGATTTTTTGCTATAAATGAGTCCTAGGATACCTAAATCTTGTATAATACTTATGTTTATACCTAGATTTGTAAGTAGATTCAAACACACAACAGCAAAACTTTGAGAAATAGTAGAATCTTCGAAATCAATAAACTTGAAGGTAAGTTCGAAATCGCACGGAGACAAGTTCGAAATATCAAAATCGAAGGTAGGTGACATAAATGAGTCACTGTTGACCTTTATATACTAATGACCTTCGAACTTGCTCTTAAACTCGAATTCTCTGATAGATTCGAATGTTAATTCGAATTTGTCTTGAATTCGAATTTAAATGAAAATTTTGAAAATCCTTGAATAAAATTCAACTTTTCCAACTATTTCAAGTTTTTCATGTAACGGAACAAACTTTGTAAAAATATTCACACTAAGCGATAGATTTTCATGCAATGTTTGTTTATTCAACTAAAAATGTGTCCTTAGTAACTTTGACATTTTTCTTACTTAGAATAAATGAGATAAAATAAATTAAAATAAAATAAAATAAGATAAAAGTTTTGAATAAAATTCAAACTTGAACTACTCAAAAATATTTTTAAACTGTACAACCTATACTAACAGAATATTTTTGGCGAGAAAGTCAGAGAAAGGTTCAATCAGATAGCGGTGTCAAATACGCACTTTCAGCATTGCACTCTCACACTTAGGAATTTTTGATTCCTTGATTGTTTGTCGTGACACACATCTCTAGGCGATTGTTGGTATTATTTTCTCTTTAAGCATGTTACACTTTGGAATATCCTTTGGCCTTTTTATTTATCAAGAAACTACTTTACGTGTCTCAGACTTAGACATACTTTTATGATCAAGGCATACACACAATGATTATAACTTTTCGGTATTGCAAATTTTCTTTAAAAGGCAAACGTCGGACACAGTTCTGTATTTACATACAACAGAGTGTCTTAGTTTGTGAAGGTCCCGAGAGGTTCCCAAAGTATATAGCTTTAAGCTGTAGAGGGGGGGGGGGTGAATACAGCTATTTAAAAACTACACACAGTTTTCTCAATGTTTGTATGTATTATCAACAAATTGTTAATTACAAACAAGCTTGAATGCAGAAATGTTCAAGCTGAGATACAGATACAACAGTATATTCACTAGTCTAAGACAGACTCAAACTAGTTAACAATGAATACACTCACTAAGAAGCACTCACTGTGTTTACAAGACTCAGAGGAACAGCTTATGTAGAACAGCTTAGACACAAAGAAATTGTATTACACAATCAGACTTGCATGCATGAACAAACACACTTGCACGTTCACTCTTGGTTTCAGCACTTAGCTTATTTTGCTTGCTTATCTTTCTAACCTTAGAAGCTTCCTTTTATACTCACTCAGAGGATCTAAGAGAAACTTCTTCATTGGACGGAACGAAAAAGGAGAAGTCTTGTTTGAAAAGACAATATAACTTTTCTGCACTTTTCTAAAAAGCAGACTTGTCTTCATATGTGCAGAACTTTTGTCTTTTCACTTTGTCTACTATTGCATTGCCTTTAACTAATTTAGGAATGTCAACTTTGCGTCTTTCTTCCTTGTAAAGGCCTATTTTGATATAAGAAAAAGGTCTGTCACCCTTTTTCAAATATCCTTTTGTCTTCATGTTGCAGAACAGCGTGGGCAGGTTGAGCAGTTCTGATTTCCACTTTGTCTTCGACTTTGTAAACTGATCTTGCAGTCAAAAACAATACATGATGACTTGGAAATGTATTCCATAAAGTGTTTAGCCTGTTCACAAAGAACAGGTTCTGTTCACAAATAACAGAACACTTGAAAAGTGCCCAAGCTGCTCACCAGTGTAGAGCAGCGTAGACAGTTTATGTCCAGCCTGTTCAGCAGACAGAGCAGCTTGGACAAACTGTCTTAGTTGCAACACATGCAACACATAGAACAGCTTTAGACTGATATTGCAAATCATTTTCAGGTTTCAATAAGGCATATAACAGGCCTTAATATCAACCTTCAAATGCATCAACAGGTTTGATTATAAATCTCCCCCTCAGATGTAGAACAGGTTTGACTGAGGCCTTTTTGTGCCTAACAATCTCCCCCTATTTGCAATAACCAGTCTAAGCTGGTTTTGTCAAAAATCATTATATATTCTTACAATACATTTGTTGAAATAGAATTGCAACATTAACATAAAGCAAAAGATCAGTTTATATATACACTGATTTTTGATTACAATAGAACAACACATGTTCTTACAAAAGTACAACTAATGTACTGATGTATATTACAACTAATGTTAACTGAAATTACAACAAATGTAAATAAAGTACAACTGATGTACATTGGACTGTTTTAGTTGGGAGCAAATAATGGTAAGCCTGTCCAACTGATGGACAGCTACCATTCTTCACCTTCCCATATGGTAGGTGGACTTCACTGGACTGCAGATGGCATTCCTTGTTTGAATCTTCTTTCAAGTTCTTCCCTCGTTTCTTCCATTTCTTCAATTTCAACTCTGAGAAACATGAAGTTAGAATCTTGAAGCTCACCTCTGTTGTAAAATCCTTTCAGCTCATCCCAGATGGCTGCTCTCCATAAGCTGGACTCTCTGAAGGAGGAGGCAATTCTGAAGGCTGCAAGCTGCTTAAGACCAACTTTATGTAGACTGTGGTCAACTCCTTGCCCCTAACTCAGGCTCTTTAATTACTTTGCCATCTTCAAATTCTACTCCTTCAGGCAGACTGTGGTCAACTCCTTTAATTTCCACAGCATAATCTCCTTGTTCAATCATTATAAGGAGTTCTTCCAGCTCTGTGTCCTTCTTAGTTCTCCTGGCCTTTATTTTAGGATGTGTCACAAAGACACCTTCACTTACTTCTTTAGATATCAGGCCGAGGTCCTTTACTCTTTCCATCAATCTCTTGACATATGCCCTGATTTCCTTAGCCGTTTCTGACCTTGATTCACTCAGGGCAACTGCCAGCTCAATCCATTCCCTGTACCCCATCTGGGCTACATCAGTGTGGTCATAAGTTTCCAATTCTGGGCCTGTTGCACCCATCCTTGTTATTTTTAGCTTCCACTGACTGCCTTTCCTTGATACAGGGACAGCTTTGACAATTGCTTCCTTGGCTAGCCTTCTCTCAGCAACATCATGAAACTTTTTATTTGCCAAGTTGTCAAAGTGATATTGAGCTCTTGCATGGGGCACTGTAGATTTAGTCACAGAGACCTGAGTACCTTTTTCTACTTCCTTTTCCTTCTCCCCTGCAGATTTTCTAGCAGCTTCCATTATTTTCTTTTGCACCTCCAGGGTAGACATTTTAATTTTCTTTGCTTCTTGGAGTGCAAAAGATTTGGCAGTTTTAGCAGATTCTTCTTCTTTTCTCATTTCCTCCAGGGCTTGAAGCTGTTCTTCTCTAAACTCAAAGTACTTGTGCATAGGAAGACCCATCTCTTTAGCCCTGGCCTTGTGAAATTGAATTTCTGCTTGTTTTTGCTGCATGGGATCAAAATCTGCTTTTTCTTTTCCTTTGGCTGCTGCTGTAGTTATAACAACCTCAGGAATTTCCTCTTTTTCTTCTTCTTCTTCTGTTAAAATTAGATGCCTTCTTTTACTGCTGGGCCTGTCCTCAGAGATGAATTCCTCCCCCTTAGACTGAGCAGGGTTTGGAGAGACAGCCTGAGTAGGCAGAGCAACTTGAGAGGCACCTTCAGCTGTACCTGTTTCAAAAATTACTGGCTGACCAGTTTGGGTTGCAGATACTGGTATCTCCTTAGGAGAAGAAGTTTTCTCCCCCTTAGACTTAGTCTTCGAGGCAGATGACTTCTCCCCCTTTGAAGGAGATGAAGCAGCGACTTCAACACCTGGTCTGCCTGAAGACACAAAGTCAGCAGGCTTGCCAGTAGGTTTAACAGAAGGTTTAGGACCAACAAGGCTAGTCACTAAGAAAGCCAAGTTATCCTTTACCTCTGTAAGCTGGGAAAGACAGGTCTTAAGAGAAGAGGAGTGGGAATCAGCAAGGGAGGTTAGCTTTACAATATTTTCCCTATCAGATGCTGTGAACAGCAGAGTTTGCAGCTGAGCAAGATGAAGTTCTAGAGAATCTTGCACATCTGCAAGGTCTGATGACACAGAACTTGAAAGGGAACCAATGAGATTTTGTAAGCTAGCCAGAGTGGCAGGAAGAGTTGAAGTGCAAGAAGTAATAAGAGATGACAGCTGTTGAGAAATGGCTGTCATGGAGGATACAGAATCCTGTTGCATGGAAAGAATAGAGGAGAGGGATGTGGACACTTGTTGCAGCTGAGCAGTGAGTGCTACCAGCTGTGGAGAGTGATCAGGTTGGGAAGTGAGAGGGAAAGAGGCTTTGAACGAAGCAAAGAACTCCTGAAGCTGTGCAGACACAGAGTCTGATATGATAGAGGGGAGAGAAGACATAGAGGATTCTATAGAACTAACTTTGTTGGTCAGCAATGAAAGCTGATCCTTCAAAGGCAGGTCTTTAGGAGATGGAGGGGTATGGGTAGATTGTTTTGAGTGGGTAGATGGAAATGATGATGATGAGGCTGGTGTTTGAGGATGAGAAGGAGATGGAAGAGAAACTTTTGAAAGAAGCTCCATAGCCTGGGCAAAAGTGAGATGGCCCAGGGTGGAGGGGTCAAATTGTCCTTCAGCAGCGGCTGTAGCTGCATCACCAGGAGAGGGGGTTGATGTTGAGGGCCTTTCAGATGCTGCTTGTGCTGCAACATCCTCATGAAGGCCAGTGGTGGTTCCCTCTGCAGTGCCTTGGTTTAAAGGCACCTCATCATTGGGAGATGGGATATGGATTTCAACATCAGCAGTGGTGAAACCTGCTGATGGAATTTGCATGGAGGGAACAGCCTCACCAGAGGGATGGTGTGATCCCTGAGGTTCATCAGCTGTGGATGTTGGTCCCTCAGCAGCTGTTTGGTGTAGAACAGCTGCATCATGGGGAGCAGAAGTTTGAGGCTGAGCTGCTGATTGGTCTATACCAGCAGCGTGGGCACCTCGTGCAGACTCAGGGTGTGAGGAGATTTTAGTGGGGGACATTGTGAACACAGTATGGAGTGGAGAGGACTCCTGTCTTTCAATATCCTCAGCCTGTTGGGAGGCTGGGATAGTTGATGTGGGTATCTCCATTTGTACAACTGGTTCCTTTTGGGAGGAACCAGAGGGTCTAGGCTGACTCTGGGTAGACTCAGATTGGAGTGAAGCAGGCTCCAAATGAGCTGAACCTTCTCCCAAAATAGGAGAGGCAGCAGGGGTTGCTTCTTTTTCAACTGAACCCTGTTGAGAGGGAACAGAGGAGGTGGTTCTTTGGGCTGGTTTCTTTTTGGAGAGGGATTTGCGTTGGTAGTGAATGGATGAAGTGGGTGATTGTGGAGAGGAGAGAGGATCTGTTTGGACAGGGTGTGAGACTGGGTCAGGAACAGTGGGGCTGGCCTGTTCCATGGTCTCTTGTGCCACAGAGGCACCAGCCACTAAGGCTTCAGGCTCAACAAATGAACCAGGGTGAGGAGTCTGCTCCTCCTCAGCCACAGAGGCTAAAGGAGCAGACTTAGTCTGAGCTGATTTGGCCTTCTTTTTCACAGGCCCAGCTTCAGCAGTTGCCAGGGTCCTCTTAACAAGTTTGGACCTGGCTTTGGATTTTCTGGCGGGAGCAGCAGCTTCTGGATCCACCCTCACATCAGAGGGTCCTTCCACCAAACCTAACAACCTCCTCATTGGTGTGGATAGAGGAGGCTCATTTTGAAGTACAGGAGTATGGAAAATTCTATTCCCTATGACAGGGAATGCAGCAGACTTAAGTAAGGGCTGGGAGTTGAATAGTTGCTCACCACAAACATGGCTGAAAATAAGGCTCAGAAACCTGGGATAACGGACAGCAGCTGGTCTTGGCTCTTGCTGCACCAGGTTTCTCAGGTTCAAAAAGATCCACTTAGCCATGCCAAGAGTAGTCCCATCCACTAGCTGTAGGACTATTGGGACTTCATCTCTACTTAGTTGGTCAAATGAACCAACTTTGCTGCTGAAGCTCATCATTACCGAAGCAAACAGAAAGCTGTAGGTAGGAGACAAATCCTTCCTGTACAATGTTGCTCCAATCTTGGGTTCTGCTACACCACAGAAGCGTAGCAGATTTCCCATTTGCTCGTTCTCAGGCTGGGGCAGATCATATGACTCAGCAACGGGCAGATGAAGAACCTCCCTCAGAAGATCAACAGTTATCTCAATGGTTTGAGTCCCATTAAGAAAAGTTCCTTTGATGACCTTAGTGTTGGGATTGTAGGAACATGTGTACCAGAATTCATACACCATCTCCTGGTACAGGACACCAGGAGTTGCAGTCATGGCATAGTTCAACGGATGAACTTGCAGAAACTCCACCATTTGATCGTAGCCTTTTCCCACATAGTTTTTGGGAATAGTGAGGTTTGCTACGTAGTTTGTGGGTTTGATGGTCAGCATTGTGGTGACTGATGAGTGTTTGACAACATCATCACCAACGAACACTGGGAGAAAGGGATTAGGGTTGTGAGCCATTTGGGAAGTTTTGAAGTGTGAAGAAGCAAAAGACACTTAGTCGATTTTTAGGGTTCTTGAGGATTTCTGGAAATGATGAAGAAAATGAAACAGTGGTTTGGTATTTATAGGATTTGAATGTGAGTGTGTATGAGAGAGAAGATTTTGGGCGGTTTGATTTGAAAAAGTCGTTAACGGAAAACGGAACGGTTGTTCATGTCAGACCGTTTGTCAGACCACTTGATTTCTTTTTAATCACTTACACACGTAATCCACATTATCCGCAGTAATTAAGTTAAATAAAATATTAATTAAGTAACTTAATCTTGAAGGAAGGTAATTAAAATTTTTGGTCTAAGCTGTTGGTCAACCCTGTGATGACCAAGGTCATCACAAGCTGTTCAATCTTCAAGCTGTTCATCTTTTAAGCTGTTCCTCCAGCCTGCTCTCCTTTGTAAGAGCAGGTTGTGTTCAATAGTAGAACAAGTTACAAGAGAAAAACTTGTAAGACAGCGTGAAGGAATGGACAGGTTGAGGATTGAACCATCAAAGCAGGCTGGACGAATAAACTGATTTTGTTCAGCCTGTTGTATGCTCAAGCTGTTCAAGTTTTTCAGACAAATGACTAAGTACAGAACATGTATAACCTGTTCTGTCTAAGCTGTTCTGAGAAACTTGAGCAGTGTGAAACATACAGATTTTTTGGACCTTTGAGAAACACTTAGTCACTCTTGTATAACATGCCCAGCTTGCTGACAAGATAATTAAACCTTGTTTCATCCAGAGGTTTGGTGAAAATGTCTGCAAGCTGTTCATTTGTGGAAATAAAACTTACCTCCACATTACCTTTCTGAATGTGATCCCTGATGAAGTGATGTCTGACTTCAATATGCTTTGTTCTTGAATGAAATACTGGATTGTTGGAGATGCCTATGGCACTTGTATTATCACATAGAATAGGAGTTTTCCTATACACAAGGCCATAATCTTCAAGCTGATGCTGCATCCACAGAATCTGCCCACAGCAGCTTCCAGCAGCAATGTACTCAGCTTCAGCAGTAGAAGTGGACACTGAGTTCTGCTTCTTGCTACTCCAACTGATCAACTTTCCACCAAGAAGTTGACATCCACCTGTTGTGCTTTTCCTGTCTAGCCTGCAGCCTGCAAAATCAGAATCTGAATAACCTGTTAGTTCAAGGCTTGAGTCTTTGGGATACCAAAGACCCAAACCTGGTGTACCCTTTAGGTATCTGAAGATTCTTTTAACAGTAGCTAGATGAGATTCCTTTGGATCAGCTTTGAACCTAGCACACAAACAGATGGCAAACATAATATCAGGTCTACTAGCAGTTAAATATAGCAAGCTCCCAATCATGCCTCTGTAAGCTGTTACTGAAACAGCTTTGCCACTGGCATCAGCATCCAATTTTACATTAGTTGCCATTGGGGTTTTAATAGGAGAACTTTGATCAAATTTGAACTTTTTCAATAGATCTAAAGTGTACTTTCTTTGATTTATAAAAATTCCAGTTGAGGTTTGTTTAACCTGTAATCCTAAAAAGAAAGTAAGTTCTCCCATCATACTCATTTCATACTTGGATTTCATGAGTAATGAAAAATTCTTGCACAACTGCTCATTTGTAGAACCAAATATTATATCATCCACATAAATTTGAACAAGCATAATGTCAGATTTCACTTTCTTTATGAACAGTGTAGTATCCACTTTACCTCTGGAATACCCATTGCTCATAAGGAACTCAGTAAGAGTGTCATACCAGGCTCTAGGGGCTTGTTTGAGACCATGGAGAGCTTTGTCCAAATTATAGACAAAACCTGGATGTTGTTCATTTTCAAAACCTGGAGGCTGCTTGACATAAACTTCTTCTTGCAGCTTCCCATTTAAAAATGCACTCTTCACATCCATTTGAAATACCTTAATGCTCTTTTGAGCGGCGTAGGCTAGATACAAACGAATTGCTTCTAGCCTGGCCACTGGAGCAAATGTTTCATCATAATCAATTCCTTCCTCCTGTCTGTAGCCCTGAGCAACCAGTCTTGCCTTATTTCTAATGACATGACCTTGCTCATCCATCTTATTCCTGAAAACCCATTTAGTGCCAATTATAGTTTTACCTTTAGGGGCAGGGACCAGCTTCCATACCTTGTTTCTCTCAAACTGATTGAGCTCTTCTTGCATGGCAGTGATCGAATTGGCATCCTTTAATGCTTCATCAACCTTCTTTGGCTCCATTAGTGAAACAAAGCTAGAGAACATACAAAAGTTCCCTAAGCTGTCCCACCGTGTTTGTATCCCTTTGTTGATGCCACCAATTATTTGATCATTGGGGTGACACCTGATCCACTTAGGATCATTTTTCAATGATGATTCTCCTGAGTTGTTAACATCTTCAGCAGGTTCTGTTGAACAGTTTTCAAGGTTTTTAGACACACTGTTGTCTTGAACCTGTTCATTTGTTGCACATGTCTGACCACTGTTGAACATATCAGCATAGGAACTGGGAAAATCAGCATTGATAGGTTCTGGGCATGCAGTTGTAATTAAGTCAGTACATTTATTCACACAGGATGTATTGACACAATCATCATCATGTCCATCATGATTAACAGGTTCCACACTGGGTGTAGTGGAAGCTTTTGAGTCCTCTTCATTGTTTGAATGCATCAGATCATCAAAGTTAAGTTCTCATGAAACTGATTCAGGAACAGCTTTGGTGGAAGCATTCTTGGACTCCTTAAAGGTGACATTGATAGATTCATCTATCACCTTTCTTTTGTTGTTGTACACTCTGTAGGCTTTAGAGATAGCAGAGTAGCCAACAAACACACGTTCATCAGCTTTAGGTTCAAACTTTGTCAATTGGTCCCTCTGATTCAGAATGAAGCAGGGACACCCAAACACATGGAAGTAACTGACATTTGGCTTCCTCCCTTTGAGCAGCTCATAGGGAGTCTTGTTCAACCTTTTTACCACTAAGGATCTGTTTTGAGTGAAGCAAGCAGTGTTAACAGCTTCAGCCCAGAATGATGAAGGTAAACCTGATGCACACAGCATGGTTCTAGCAGCTTCAATAAGAGTTCTGTTTCTCCTTTCAGCAATTCCATTTTGTTGTGGAGTTCTTACAGCTGAAAAGTTTTGAGTGATTCCTTTCTCTTCACAGAAGTCTTCAAGAGTACTGTTTCTGAATTCAGTACCATGATCACTTCTAAGCTGCTTCACTTGAGCAGAGTTCAGCATTTCCATCTTTTTCACAAATCCAATAATTTCTCTAGCAGCCTCTCCTTTGCTCTTTAGAAAGATCACCCATGTGTATCTGGAGAACTCATCAACCATTACTAGAGTGTATCTTCTTCCTCCTAGACTTGGGACATTTACAGGTCCAAACAAGTCCATGTGGATTAAGAAGAGTGGAGTATCAATAGAGAAGTTATGTTTGGATTTAAAAGATGTTTTCCTCTGCTTGCCTTTTTCACAAGCTGTGCAGAGTTTATCTTTAACAAAGGTTATAGAAGGCAAACCTGTCACCAACTCTTTCTTACAGAGTTTATTGATGTTCTTGAAGTTCAGATGTGACAGTCTTTTGTGCCATAACCAGTTTAAGTCTGCATTTGTTCTTGTGAGAAAGCAGGTTTCAGTTGTGGAATCAACAGATTGATGTCCACAACATACACACCTTTCTTTCGTTGAGCACATAGCACAACTTTGCCTTGGGGATCCAATATGTAACCCAGGTGCTTATCAAAGTTAACCTTGTAGCCAGCATCACACAGTTGGCTTATGCTAACAAGATTATGTTTTAGCCCAACCACATAGGCCACTCTTTTGAACACAGCAGCACCAGCTTTAAAGGTTCCATATCCCTTAGTGGATCCCTGTACATTGTCACCAAATGTGACTTTTGGCCCTTTTACAGGCCTGAGATCACTCAGCAATTCTTTACAACCTGTCATGTGCCTTGAGCAGCCACTGTCCAAGTACCAAACCTGGGAAGGTTGTTTTTCCTTATACATCATTGTAGGATTCCAGTTCTCTAAGCTGCTGAAAGCTTCAGCTTCAGCCATATCCTGTTTGAAACTGCTTGTTGATGGGACATCAGTGTTGGCCATCAGACATTGATTGTCTTCTTCATCAGATGATGAATCAGATTCCTCCCAATCACAAGTCTCTGCCATGAGTCCCTTTTGGCGGTTGGAACCCACTGAGTTTTCCAACTTCGTCAGCTTAGCCATGGCCATAAGGTACTTAACCCTATAACCATCATCCTTGTTTGTCTTGTATGGTTTGTCTGACTGACCAACAGCTTTTGACACACAGTCAGCAGCTATATGGCCAGTTTTGCCACATTTGAAGCACTCAGCCTTGGATTTATCAAATGCCTTCTTTTTGCC
Organism: Centrapalus pauciflorus; assembly: GCA_020465985.1. Lineage (NCBI taxonomy): Eukaryota > Viridiplantae > Streptophyta > Magnoliopsida > Asterales > Asteraceae > Centrapalus > Centrapalus pauciflorus. Next base: position 62,529 of record JAANYP010006893.1, on the reverse strand, counting down.
AGCACCTGAACTTCCTTGCAGCATGTTTCTTCCAAACCTTTTCTTGTTGAACCTTTTGACAAGCATAGCTATCATTTGCTCATCATCCTGTGGATCAGGTTGAGTGAACACATCACTCACCTGACTCACAGACTGTCTCACATTAGCCACAAAGGCTGCACCTCTTTTAGACATCTCCAAGGCATTTCTCTTCTGTTGCCTTGACTGTTCATCATTTAGTAAAGATCCATACAAGTTGACAAGATCCATACTTCTGATTGTACCTGAATTTCTTAAAATTGTTGAAAAATAATTCCATTCTTCAGGGAGAATGTCCAAAAATTTGTTCACCAGAGTAAGACTGTCCTTAGTGATCCCAACAGCTTTGAGATCATTCACAAGAGCAGTAAACCTGGTGTAGGTTTCTGTGAGAGTCTCCTTTGGTTTTGCAAAGAAGAGTTCATACTGTCTAACAAGATTGTTAATCCTGTTATCGAGTGTGATTGTGGGTCCATCATAGACGGTACACAAAGTATCCCACATCTCCTTGGCAGTCTTCATCTTCTCAACCTGTTTGAACACATCATCAGGCAAGGAGATGACTAGGTTGTTTCTGGCTTTTGCATCAAGAGCCACCAATCTTTTGTCTTCATCAGACCATTGAGCTTTTGCTTTCTCAAATGTTCTGATCTCAGGAGCTGCTCCTTCAACAGCAGGAGTTATTGTAGTAACAGAGGTTGGCACATAAGGACCCTCCATTACAATTTCTGGTAGTTGTACATCCAGATTCTCTAAGTAGAGCATCATTCTGCACTTCCAACCAGAAAAGTTCTGATGATTGAACTTTGGAGGTTTGGCCATTGAGCCATTGTCATAGTATGAGGAATTTGCAGCACTGTTGTCCATGGAAACTTGGGAAAATGAGAGATCTAGAATGACACACACTCTAAACTGCTCTGATACCAGTTGTAGGTCCCGAAAGGTTCCCAAAGTATATAGCTTTATGCTGTAGAGGGGGGGTGAATACAGCTATTTAAAAAAACTACACACTATTTTCTCAATGTTTGTATGTATTATCAACAAATTGTTTATTACAAACAAGCTTGAATGCGGAAATGTTCAAGCTGAGATGACAGATACAACAGTATATTCACTAGTCTAAGACAGACTCAAACTAGTTAACAATGAATACACTCACTAAGAAGCACTCACTGTGTTTACAAGACTCAGAGGAACAGCTTATGTAGAACAGCTTAGACACAAAGAAACTGTATTACACAATCAGACTTGCATGCATGAAAAACACACTTGCACGTTCACTCTTGGTTTCAGCACTTAGCTTATTTTGGCTTGCTTATGCTTTCTGACCTTAGAAGCTTCCTTTTATACTCACTCAGAGGATCTAAGAGAAACTTCTTCATTGGACGGAATGAAAAAGGAGAAGTCTTGTTTGAAAAGACAACATAACTTTTCTGCACTTTTCTGAAAAGCAGACTTGTCTTCACATGTGCAGAACTTTTGTCTTTTCACTTTGTCTACTGTTGTATTGCCTTTAACTAATTAAGGAATGTCAACTTTGCGTCTTTCTTCCTTGTAAAGGCCTATTTTGATATAAGAAAAAGGTCTGTCACCCTTTTTCAAATAACCTTTTTGTCTTCATGTAACAGAACAGCTTGGGCAGGCTGAGCAGTTCTGATTTCCACTTTGTCTTCGACTTTGTAAACTGATCTTGTAGTCAAATACAATACATGCAAAAACAATACATGAAGACTTGGAAACTTATTCCATAAAGTGTTTAACTTGTTCACAAAGAACAGGTTCTGTTCACAAAAAACAGAACACTTGAAAAGTGCCCAAGCTGCTCACCAGTGTAGAGCAGCGTAGACAGTTTATGTCCAGCCTGTTCAGCAGACAGAGCAGCTTGGACAAACTGTCTTAGTTGCAACACATGCAACATATAGAACAGCTTTAGACTGATATTGCAAATCATTTTCAGGTTTCAATAAGGCATATAACAGGCCTTAAATTCAACCTTCAAATGCATCAACAGGTTTGATTATAAATCTCCCCCTCAGATGTAGAACAGGTTTGATTGAGGCCTTTTTGTGCCTAACATATATAAATAAAAATAATTTTAGTAAATAAATATAGATTTATTTTACAAAATAAATAGGTATAATTAATAATAATGAGAATAATAATAACATATTTACTAATGAATCAAATCATAATTTATTAAATCAATATATCAAATTTAAACTAGAAATGAAAAATTAAGAAAAAGGACCAAATTTGAAATTACCAAACTTGTAATTGAGAGAATGACAAAATCGTCATTTTTAAAAACTTTATAAATAGAAGGGTAAATTACAATTTTCGTCTCTGTGGTTATATATAAATTATGGTTACGATCCTTTTCACGTTAAAATTACAATTTCAGTATATATGGTTGTCATTTTGTTACTATTTTAGTCTTTTGACTAGTTATTTTTATAAAAATGACAATTTTGTCCCTTTAACTTTGTTTCAGTTTTGGTCACTGGCTAATTACTTTCTTCCTTTTATATTATTTCAATTACCTTTATCCGATTATTATTTACTTAATATTTATTCTTTTTGTTATTTTTACAATTTAACTAAAAGTATTATTATCTCAATATATTGTCTATTATTATTATTATTATTTGTTTATTTATTTGATATGCTCTTTTTTATTAATTATTAAAAGAATTAAAATAAAAATAACTTTTTGTATATATGGATTTGTATATAAATAAGTTGTATTATTATTATTACTTACTTATCTTTAATTTATTTGTTTTATTAAGTGAGTATGTTTTAATTTATCTTATAATATACACACACAGATATACATATATATATATATATATATATATATATATATATATATATATATATATATATATATATATATATATAGATTCAGGTTCAAAAAGGTACCTCTCGAAATCAAGTGCACCCGAAGGTACCAACCTTAAAAAACATTTTTTTAATTTTTTTTCTCATAATCATGTTTAAATTAATGTTATACACATGATATATGAATTTCACATACATTCACACTTTCTGTGTCCTTAAAAATTATGTGAATGCTCAATGCATATTTATGTGAATGGTCATCCATGTGAATGGTCATTTCACACTATGTGAATGGTGTGAATGACCATTCACATGATTTTTTTTAATCATTCACAAGATTTATGATGTTGCTCCTTTTGAACAAAAGTCTTATAATGTTGTCTTATATATGTCTATTCAAGAAAAATATATGTGAATGATCATTCACATTAGGGTACGCTGGGTACGCTGGAATCTCATAGGTACGCTGATGAACCTAATTCTATATATATATATATATATATATATATATATATATATATATATATATATTACCTAAAAATTTTATATGTATATAAACCGCATATGTTTAAAGGTAGTTAAACTTAACAAAATATATAAATTTGAAATATTATATGTATACATTAAATTAATTTATTAACAAAATATATAAATTTGAAATATTATATGTATACATTAAATTAATTTATTAAATTTAGTTATAACTTCGTATAAAGTTTTTGTTATGGTTAATGGATTAATACATTGAACATTTGTAATTTATATGAATATTAACTTTATGAAATAAATAAATTAGAATGGATTACACGTCAAATAATATATTTCGTTAAGTTAAAATTACATTAAACATATGATGTCTATAGGAATATAAAAAATTAAAATTAAATATAAAAATTAATACATATATGTATGAATTTAGACAAAAAAAATAGACTAAATTTATATGTATTTATATAAAGTAATATAAAGTAGAGACAAAAGATAAATAAATTAAATGTATAAATAGTTAAAAAAAAATTTAATGAAAAAGTAACAAAATAAATAAATATCATTTTAATAAATATAAATATATAGACAGTTCAGTAAATATTTAAAATTTATATGTAAGAACAATAATATTAATAATAATAATTAACAACAATGCAATAAATTAAATTTAGTCATATACAATTTATTTTCAATTACTACTACTTATTCATGTAAATACTTAAACTATAACGAAATAATGATAATGATAATGATAATGATAATGATAATGATAATGATAATAATAATAATAATAATAATAATAATAATAATAATAATAATAATAATAATAATAATAATAATAATAATAATAATAATAATGTAATATAAATAATGAAAATAATATTTTATTACTTCGGTTAAATTTTAATAGTAATAATAGGATAATTTATTAAATAAATAATAAAAGAATAATAAATCATTAAGAAAATGAAATATAAATGAAATATTTTGATTAGGGACCAATAATGAAATAAAATTAAAGGGTAAAATCGTCGTTTTAAAAAAGTTATTGGAGAAAGGGACCAAAAGCAAAACAAAACTCTAATCATAAGTACTGTAATTGTAATTTTACCGTGAAAATGACGGTAACCATAATTTTGATGTAACCACAGGGACGAAAATTGTAATTTACCCTAAATAGAATGACCATTTCTCTAAGTAAAAAGTGTTTTAAGGGACCGCCACTGCAACTTTGGAAGTTATGTGACCGTTTTCATATTTTTGAACAAATCATAGGGACCATTTCTGTAATTTACTCTTCATTTAATTTATTGATTCAATTTAATACTTAAAAGTAACAAACACCCTGTTAATCTAGAAAGACAATTTGAATTTAATTAAGATAATACATAAAAAAATGGTAAATTTCAAAATAGTCCCTTTGATTTGGGATTTGTTATTGTTTTAGTCCCTCAACCTTTTTTATTACGCCAAAGGTACTAAGAACACAAAACTTTCACACAAATGGTTCATCCAACTAACATTCGTTAACTTTGACCGTTAGTGACAAGGATATTCTTGTCTTTTTGCCTCTCAGGGACCATCTATGTTTTCATATATGTTAGTTCATGTGTTTGTGCTTGTATCCATTTGATATTGTATCAAATTTTGTGTGGTCAAACTTTAGGTTACATTTTAGTTTTGACACCAAATCAAACTTTTTGTATAACTTTTGAACTTATACAATTATATTTTATCTTAGGAAAGGAAGATGAGCAATTCCATTCTAATATGTTAATAGAAGAGTTTGATTGTCTTCTAATAGGTGAAGAACAAATGAAACAAGGTGAACTGAATCAAATACACATTGACAAAATGACATATGATCTTATAATTTCTAAGAAAACTAAAGCATTTGATTTGATATGGATTCACTCATTTTTTTATGACATTTTGCAGTTCGTACTAAAAGATTAACATTAACTTAATGTCCATCTAATGATGAAATGTTGTTGAGAACTACAATATTCTTCATTTACGGGTCTCGGAGAATTAATTATATAATACTAAACGAAATGCTATGAAAACTATTTGTCGTCCCCGCCGCTTTGCGCGGGGACACTACTAGTTTGTGGATAATTAATTTACATGTCTCAAGTGCACATATATTTTTGAACAACACGTAGAGATTAAACTAAAACATGTATGTCCTAATGTCTTACTTAAGCAATTTTTGGTTCAAGGGATGTCTTTGGGGATCATACTTGCAACAAAATTGTAAAACGTTTCTCTCTAGAATATGGTGCCATTTGTTCTACCTGATTTTTGAATAGATTGGATATGTAAAGTGGTTCACTTGTACATTGTTAAGTAAGGATGCCATTTGTACATTCTTAAGTAAGGATGCCATTTTTCTAATATAGTTCAACCAGTGAACTGTAGGTACATACATTTCTGATGTTCGCACATTGTCACATTTTCAATTAGCATCTACTTATGTGTCTCAAACGATTGTCTACTCTCTCCCTTCTAAACTACTACATATTTTGAGATCTAAATTAAACTGTTATCCATATATTAAGTCACGATAATCAACATTTGGTCTATGATGTGATACATTTTCATACTTCGGTTTCACGTGTAGAATCTTTTAATTCAAATGAGCTAATGGCATCATTTTCTGGCCATAGACATTTATATTATTGATTTATATGCCCTTGCTATCCAATACATGTGGATACGCCAATGAACCTGGTATCGTACGGTATCTGAACAAGCTGTCTATCATATTTGTGTCGATGTGTCAATAAGTTGACATGGCTATCGAATTGACATTTTCGATGCCTATTTAAATGCTCCTTATCACATTAGACATGGAATTTTAAATATATATTGTGAATCAATTTTGAATTTCTAATGAAGTTTTTTGAGTCTTTATATTAATTTCAAATAAATTATTTAAATACACATACACAACTCTCCATCCCTTCCCCTTCCCTGATTCCAATCATGTCGGAAACCATCTCGGCCAACCACCACTTCTTCCCCTTCCTCGTACCCTACACTCCCCCACTTGAAATATGTTGCACCTGAATATTTGTATCTGGACATGCAGAATCTTTATGTCTGTAACGTGTTATGATGTTAAGCAAGTGTTTTACCAATGCATAATCTTGAATTTTTTGACATACTATTCTATAAAGCATATGGTGCAATATTCTTATGCATATTTCGAACTCAACTTTACCGCTACATGATTTATCAGGACATACAGGTTTTATTGGGAGAATCATCATTGCAACCTATTCCACTTTCCAATCTTCACGTGAAAAACTCAGCAAAATCAAAGCTTATCTTCATCTGAGCAGTTTGAAAGAAATTTAATTTCATTTTGCGTGTTAGGACTCAGGTTCATCTCTTGACGAATCTGCTTCCGACAAAGACAGATGCTCTTTCTCTTATCAGCAGCAAATACATATGAGCACAAGCCACACTCTTTTAATTTTTCACTCAATAAATCAAAAAACGGATCCTCGGGATGTTTTTTTATACTCTCTCTGTTTGATTTATGGCTCAAAACTGAATTGGATTTTCTAATGAATGTGTGTGCTGATGGATACAAAGAAAGCATTGGTTTTGTGCCCATGATCAAAATCTGGTTATGCTATACACAGGGTTTGAGTTTAAAAGTTGAAGAGAGCTATTTTTCTGGGTTCATGATAAAATATCTTCTTGTATTAGTTATGATGATTTATTAGATTTCTTTAACAGGTCCATTGATCATTACAGGATCGTTATCAAACTGAAATTGTCATTACAATCTATTGAATATACACACATCTGAAATGTTTACATATGGTTCCTATATATGATTATTGAGTGGGTGCGGCCGAACCATCGTGTTGGTTCGTGGTCCCCTATCATGAATGGTTGCATCGTTTCAAAGAGACACAACCTTTCAAGTTTACTAAATGCTATTTAGGTCCTTGCAGTATTCTATACTTACATATTTGTATCACTAATTACTTTTTTGTTGTTAATTTCCAACATTCCCTCTAATGATAAAAAAGTAATTCCATGTTCTTCAATCTTCAAATTTCAATCTTCAATCTTCTATTGTTGTACTTCCTTTGTCTTCAACAATTTGTTTGGATTTGATCAGCATGTCCTTTTGCTTGACCAAGAGCACTTCGCGCATTTGTTTGAATTTGTACCCTTCACAGGTTGTTACCGCATCAATTTTACCTCAATTTCACCTACTGTTATATGTATTCCCGTTAATATTATCAGCACCTTGATGATTTCTTATCACTCACAAGAAGAAACTAGCTCAATAAATGTGAAATGATGAAGAAGGACAATAAGAATGTTTGAGAGAATATGAATAGTGGCGGCTGGATGTTCTTTTCAAATTGTCAACCGTGTAATATTAAAGTAACCCTAGGAGCCTATTTCTACGCTCCTTTAATTAAGTCTTACAAGTTGGCAACTTTGGCCCCTTGACTATTACAAAGAAACAAAGTACATGGAAATTAAATACAAAACTAAATAGAAAGACAATAATTATTACAAAACAACTCCTATGATCGAAATAATATATCTAACAATCTCCCCCTTTTCGATCATTTAGAAGGTCCTGGAACTCTGGCGTGGTCTGTTGATTCTCGGAGTCCAAGGATGACGTCGAAGCGTCTGGTCACTTGTCTCGTATGTAGCCGTTCGTTCAGGAAGTCTATGCCGCTGAGTGTATTATGTATCTCCGTTGGTGAGCATCTTTGTTCAGGATCTGGTTGAGCATCATAATCTTGTACTTTCTTTGTAAGAGCAGCTCGAACCAATCTAAGTGTACCATCGGAGTAGCAAGGAAGATCCTCAAAGCGCATATACCTTTTGTAGCCCTTGTAGTTTACAAAAATGACACCCGGATCTCCAGAAAGTACAACTCTGTAGGCCGGGTGGTGGGCTAGAAGAAAACTATCTTGTTCCGGTGCTCGTGGGCCCACCTTAACCATAGCACTCTCGATCGCCATCTGAAAGTGTCTTAGGCACATTATGATCGATCGACGATTCATGCTTCGAACTAAGGCACCTACAGCTGTCATGTGGGATAGACGTTTTCTGATACGATTTTTCAGACTGTTGTGAAGGAACTCAACGTCATCCGCACTTATGAAGTCAAGGTCATATTCGAAGATGTCATCTCCCGTCCCATCTTCTCTTTCCACTTGATAGGAGGGATAGAAGACTCTGGCTCTTTTGCACATGGTGATTGATTTGAGCTTTTTAATCTTTGATTTTGACACCTTAGACCTTCTTTCCCGGAGCATCAATTGGTAGTATTCGGCCTTTCAGCTTTGGAGACATTCGTAAGTTCCATGAGTAGGCGTCTGCTGAAGGATCCAGGCTTCTTTCTGAATACCATCTTGAATCTTTCTTCTAGATTTGGATTCTGAAACCGCTCCGGGGGAAAGTTCTGCAGGAATTCTTTAAGGCCTTGAACAGGGGGTTCTTCGATTTCGTCCTTTTTAGCTTCAAGAAGCTTTATGATAGTCCCCCTCCGTTCTTGTCGCATTTGATCTTTTTCTTCCTGAGGCAGTGTTTGAACCTTACCTTTTGTATAGTGGTCCACCCAGAATAAATCATCTTGTCTATACACGCCAGGGCCCTCCGGAGTTTCATCGAAGCAATCGACCCTTTTTGTTTGGGAGGAACCTGGAAGTTGGGTTTGTTGGACTGGAGGAGGGCTTGGGGATCTTGGAGGGCTAAAGATAGTATGGGATTCTTTTAGAGACTGGGGAGCTTGGATGGATGAAAGGATTTCTTCTTGATGGGCTCGTGGTGGTGAATTCAGGAAATCAAAGGAAGAGGATGAGGATTTTTTCGATGGAGATTCAGGTTCAGGCTTAGGAGTTAATAAGGGTTCATTGTCCTCGTTATCGGAATCTGAATCAGAGACCAAGATGATTTCAACTTTCTCGTGCGGTTCCTCGAATTCTACCATAACTGTCATCGGATCCAGTGGAGCTGGACCCTCGACCATGTGCTTGTCTTCTATTAATAGATATTCCTGAGCCTCCTAACTCTTTTCCCCTGACCCCTGAAATTCAGACCCCTCAGCGGTCTCTGCTCCCCCTATACCCAGCATGGGGTCCTCAAACTGAACTTTTTGCCGCTTCTCCCCCTCATGACGATCAGGGTCGTCCTGATCGTCATGTTTCCTTTTTGGTGCCTCTGAATGAGGGCGGCACTGAAGTTCTATAACCGCTGACTCTAGGCGATCCATTCTTGAGTTTAGCTGTTCTTGGACTTGCAGGATAAGACGGTTAAGTGCATCTATTTTGTCCGACAGATCCGAGATCTGATGATGGACTGAATGGGAACCTGGTGGGGGCCAGCTTCGGAAGCGACACCCTTACCCTTTATTAGTGAAAGGAGGGTGGTGTGCCGTTCCTCGGCGGCTTCCCTTTGGGCGTCCAGGTCAGCCCGGGTAATCACTCCGGCAGCACGTAATGCTGCCGTTAGCATATCCAGATTGATTGGGAGATGGCCGAAAGTGGATGGCGTTGATTGAGCCACTCCCGGTCTTCCTTCCGTCATTTCTGGATCCTGTATAGGACGCTCAGATCCGGAAGTTTGAGGAGCTGCCACGGAGGCAGCTCTTGGGGATGCCACGGAGGCATCGTGCTGTGTTATGGGGGATGGAATCGTGATGGAATCAAGGGCAGTCACTTGGGGAGGAGTGTGACCTCTTTCAACACCGCGACTCTCCGAATGAGAGGGCGATGGAGTATGTGGTAGAACCCCGTGGAATGAAAGTGGTTTCCCTTTGAGGGGAAACCAAGTGGGTGGTGGGGGTGAGTTCGACCGTTGACGGTCTTATAGAGAGGAGTCCGGCTAATAGGGCTTAGGTCACCCTCAGATTGAATCTCCCTCGCTCTCACGACAGAGACGGTTCTTTCGGAATCCGCCGTCTCTGCCGTCTCACCTCCTGCTTCCTCCCTCACAATCACAGTCTCCCCCTCACCCAAACCCAGAGATTGCTGAACATCCATCCTTACTCCCTCATGCTCACTCACATTTGGCTCACCTTCGGATTGGTTAGTCTCAGTCGATTCCGACTGAGACTCATCCGGATAACTCTCCTTTATATATGCCCGAACCCGCTCCATGCCCCTTGACCTCATTAGAAGAGACAGAGGAATTTTCATTACTGGTACTGTTGGGGCCCCCTTTGGCAGAGTTAACTTCTGAATTGCCACTGTGAGGTAAACGTCAGCCTCCGGACGCTCATGAATATCCTCGTCTTGGTCCATTGCGTATTGAATAACGAGTTGCAGGAATCGCTGAAGAGGAATATACTTTCTGCCTTTCTTGGTGCCCCTCTCTATATGGACTCTTCGTAGTTCTTCGAATAAGAATGCAGCATAGTCCACGTGTCGGTCAAAGGCAAAGCCTGTGAACATGGCTAGTACATGGGCCGACGCTGAGTCATGTCCGGAATGCTTGGCAGTGAAGCATTTGTTAAGCACATCAAAGAGTATCTGCCAGTGGGATTGAAGGTTCTTTGTGTGGAAGTCTGATGGTTTAGAAAGAGGACCGTCATACCCCAGAGTTTGTATCTCAGCTAGGGTTTCAGAGACGGATGGGTTTGGGTCGAATAATTCACGGGTGGGAAGGTAGAATTCAGTGGGTAGATGAAGGATGTGGCGGATGGCAGAAATAGTGACTTTGACTGGAACGCAGTCAATAGTGGATGTGAAGTGAGGTTCGGGGTCGGTTACATACTTTAGCCTGTTCCAGAATTGTTGGAGATATATCTGGGGAACAGCTATGGCAGTGGATAAGGCATAGTAGATGGGATGGCTGGTGAGGATGTCGAAAGCTAGGGTTTGGGGTTCTTTGGTGAGGATGGAAACGTCGAGTTGCCAGTTATGTGGAATGAACTCGACAAACTCGGCGCTGGGTAAGATGGATTCTTCTGGGAGTTGAGCGTTGTTATTTGGAATGGGGGGATGGGGTACGGTGAGAATGACTGCGGGTTCCATCATCCTGCAACGTGCAACAGAGTTAGAATAATAAGACTTGAGATGATAATTCATTGATGTGAAGTCTAGATGAGTGTGAAATAGAAACTGTCTGATCTGTTTAGCATCGGGTCTTTATTAATAGAATAAAATTCTACTAATAAAGTCCAAAGTCAATCGTTAAGAGACCGATGTTAGATAAGACCTTTTCAGTCAAACACTAATCCTAACTCTAATCAATGATGCACTGCGATGGAAATATTTTTGTGATTTTTTGAATTTATATAAAAATGCAGAAATGGAAAAATGAAAAATTCAAAAAAAAATGATAAGTGTGGGATTTCGGATGGTCCGAATTCGGATGAACAGTGTCACCGAATTCGGATCAGTCCGAAATCGGATGATGCATGAATGTTGAGTGGGGGTCCGAATTCGGATGAGGTGAAAATAGGGACCGAATTCGGATGATGGTCCGAATTGCATGGCATGGAATGAATGCTGGTCCGAATTCGGATGAATCATGAGGTTGATCTGAATTCGGATGGGTACCGAAATGGAAGTATGCAATGATATGGAACTGACTTGATGTCGGATGGTATCCGAATTCGGATGGGAACCGAAGTCGGATATCATCCGAATTCGGATGAACAGTAGTGAACATACTTAGACTAAATTCTTTTTTTTTTTTTTTTGAAAATTTTGGCCTAACTATGATGGTCCGAATTCGGATCAACAGTGATCCGAATTCGGATCAACAGTGGTCCGAATTTGGGATTTGTACTTTGAAAATTAGTCTAAGTCGAACATCCGAATTCGGGTGTTGGTCCGAATTCGGACATCCGAAACTGCATGCAGCAGTTAATGAGTTCATGCAAAAATTAAACGTGAACAGTTAATATTAACAAAAATGCATGAAATTACAGATCCTATACTAAAAACACATAATGAACATTTCATCTAACTACAAGTAAGTAAAAAACACACATTAAACAACGTAAAAATAAGAAAAACCGAAATGAAAAAGTAAATAAAATTTGAAAATCAAACACACAATATATGAAGTTATAAGCTAAAATAAAGTTAAAAAGAAGTTACCTGATGATGCCGAAGATGAATGATGCAAGAAAAATGAAGAAAAAAGAAGATCCAAAAGCTTTGAATGATGATAATGGTGGTTCGGCGGTGGAAGTCGACGAGAGCAAAGGAAGAACAAGAAGAGAAATATCTTGGAAGTGAAGGTATTGACCGGTTGACCACCCCTTTTAAATTCACGCGGGTCGGGCACCGGCCGGTCAAAAGATCCGCACCCAAAATAGGAGTTGGGCCGCCGGGTTTGAACTTTTAACACCCACACAGTTAAGTATTGGGCTTAAAAGAAAAATGAACAAAAACAAGATTTAAAATAAATTTTGGCCCAATTTTATACATCTTTTTGAGTTTTTCTATGAGACTCCAAAATAAAATATTTTTGGAATTTTCTTTGATCTTTTTAAAATAAAATAAAATAAAGTAAACTAAAATCTTTTTGACTTTTTGATAAATTTGAAAGATAAAATCTTTTTGTGATTTTCTGACCTATTAAATTAAACTTGAAATTAAAGATTGAAAAAATAAGACCAACCTAAAATTTAAAATTTAACTACAAAAGAAATAGAGAGAAACAAAGAATTATAAAATTTAAAATCCTAACTATACTCCCCCTCAGATGAATACCGATTCTTTTCCTTTTCTTTTTCAGAATGAAACTTGACAACCCTTTTTAGACTTACAAACACAGACAAACCTGGATATTGTTTGCATCCCACTCCGTGATGAACAATTCACACAGTAATTTGTCAGGATCATTAATTATTAAAAATATACGCAGATAAGGAAATATTGAGTTTCAATTTTGTGACACAATCCTTAAATTTAAATAACAGATATTTTCTAAAATAAAGGAATTCAAATCATGATAGATTGAAATACAATTAATTAAGACAATATCTGATATTTAATTGGAAGGCGGATTCAACATGCCGATATGGGATACTAAAAACTGAAAACGAGGTTCGTCTAAAGCTTTAGTAAATATATCCGCAAGTTGGTATTCCGTGCCAACAAAACACAACTCAATGGTTCCTTTTTCTACGTGATCTTTAATAAAATGATACCTAATATCTATGTGTTTTGTTCGAGAGTGCTGCACGGGATTGCAAGAGATGGCAATTGCACTTCGAGAATCACAGTAAATAGGGATATTGGTGATTGAGAATCATAATCGCGTAATTGTGTTCTCATCCACAGCACTTGAGAGCAACAGCTTGCAGCTGCTACATACTCAGCCTCAGCTGTAGATGTGGATACACAATTCTGCTTTTTGGAAGACCAACTCACCGGTCTATCTCCTAAAAACTGTATTCCTCCCGACGTGCTTTTTCTGTCCACTCTACAACCTGCAAAATCAGCATCTGAAAACGCGGTAAGATCGAAATCGGTTCCCTTTGGATACCATAGACCAAGTTCGGGTGTACCCTTAAGATAACGAAAAATGCGCTTTACCGCAGTTAGGTGTGATTCTTTTGGGTCGGCCTGAAATCTAGCACAAAGACATGTTGAAAACATTATATCCGGCCTACTGGCAGTCAAGTATAGTAAGGATCCTATCATCCCTCTGTAAGTTGTATTATCGACACTTTTCCCGGAAGGATCGATGTCTAACTTACAGTTGGAGGCCATGGGAGTTGCGATACTCGTGCAAGAGTCTAACTTATACTTCTTGAGAATGTCAAGAGTATATTTCGACTGGTTCACAAAAATCCCATCCTCAAGTTGTTTGACTTGTAATCCGAGGAAAAATATCATTTCCCCCATCATACTCATCTCAAACCTGGACTCCATTAGGGCTGACAAATCCTTACAAAAATTACTGTCAGTGGATCCAAATATAATATCGTCGACATAAATTTGTACTAGCATTATATGTGGGCCTTCCCTTTTAGTGAACAGAGTTGTGTCCACCACACCTTTATAGAAACCGGCAGAAATAAGGAAATTTGAAAGACTATCATACCATGCTCGAGGTGCTTGTTTTAAACCATAGAGGGCCTTATCTAGCACATAAACATGGTCAGGTTTATGTGCATCAACAAAGCCTTGTGGTTGTTCAACATACACCTCTTCGTTAAGTTCACCGTTTAGAAAGGCAGTCTTGACGTCCATTTGGTACACTTTGAAGTCTTTGTGTGCCGCGTACTCCATGAAGATTCTGATTGCTTCGATCCGTGCAACTGGAGTGAAGGTCTCGTCATAATCTATCCCTTCTTGTTGTCGGTAGCCTTTGGCAACAAGTCTTGCTTTATTCCTTATCACAATGCCATTCTCATCTCGTTTGTTCTTAAAGATCCACTTTGTTCCGATGACTGTACGGTCTTTTGGTTTGGGAACTAACCGCCATACTCTTAGCTGTTCAAACTGGTTGAGTTCCTCTTGCATTGCAACTATCCAATCCGGATCTGTCAGGGCTTCATCCACACGAGCGGGCTCTATCATACTCAGGAATGATGCAAAGAGGCATTCATTAGCAGATGCCCTTCGAGTTTGGACTCCTGTTGATACATCACCAATGATTTGATCTGTTAGGTGACTTCGGGTCCATTTGATCTCATGTGGAAGGGGTGCTCGGGATGGAACTTCTGTGGTTAATGTGGGGATGGATGAGGATTCATGGTCAATGGTTTCAAATGATGGTACCACTGGTTCAGGTTCGATTCCCGAGTGTTCAGGTGAAGGAAGAATTGTTGGTATTATATGTGAGGGTATTATAGGAGTAGATTCAACTACGGATGTGTCGGTGGATGATGTGGATGGATGAGGGTACGTTGAAGAAGATGGAGCGGAGAAACTTTGCGGCGTAGTTGAAATGGAAGGATCACCTACATTATTGACAACATTAGACACACTAGCGTTAGGACCGAAAAATTCAACATAAAAAGGATCAAATAAATTAACCAAATCAGAAGAAGAAAAAGAAATGGGGTTATTGGAAGAGTCTCAGGCATTTGTGTAATGCGTGGTCCTGATTGATCAACTTCGGGTGCCAATTCAGCCAACTCATCAAATGTGACATGCACACTTTCATTGACTGTTCTGGTTCGGGTATTGAATGCGCGATATGCCTTCGAGTTGGATGAGTATCCAATGAAGATCGCTTCATCCGCCTTTTCGTTAAATTTCCTGAGGTTGTCTTTGTCATTCAGCACATAGCACCTGCAACCAAATATACGTAAGTACTTGATAAATGGTACTTTATTCAAAAAGAGTTGGTAAGGAGTTTTGTTAAAGCTCTTATGGATGATGGAGCGATTTTGTGTGTAGCATGCTGTTGATACGGCTTCGGCCCACAAGAACGTAGGTAGCTTCGAGTATGTGAGCATTGTACGAGCGGCTTCCACTAGCGTACGGTTACGCCTTTCCACGACCCCGTTTTGTTGAGGTATTCGAGCAACAGAGTATTGATGCTGAATACCTTTGGATCGAAGGAAGCCCTCAACTACCGAGTTCTTGAACTCTGTGCCGTTATCTGATCTGATTGATTGCACTGACAGCTGTTGTTGGGTCTTGACACTCTTGATAAAATCTATGATTTCTTGAGCTGTCTCGTCCTTGGAACGCAAGAACCTGACCCAGGTATATCGTGAATAATCATCAACGATAACCAACGCATACCGTTTTTCATTTATGCTTTGAGTCCTCATCGGTCCGCATAAATCTATATGAAGTAACTCCAATACTCTTTTTGTTGATGGTTCGGGCTTTGGTTTATGAGATGATCGTTTCATTTTTCCTTTCTCACACGCTCCACACAGATGGTCCTTTTCGAAGCGCAATTCAGGAAGACCTTTGACCAATTGTTTCGCAGCAAGCTTGTTGATATTGTCAAAATTCAAATGGGATAATCTTCGATGCCACAACCAAGAGTCTTTTGAAGAGGCTCTTGATAGTAGGCAAATGTTATCCATCGAGTTGGATGAGTATCCAATGAAGATCGCTTCATCCGCCTTTTCGTTAAATTTCCCGAGGTTGTCTTTGTCATTCAGCACATAGCACCTGCGACCAAATACACATAAGTACTTGATAAATGGTACTTTATTCAAAAAGAGTTGGTAAGGAGTTTTGTTAAAGCGCTTATGGATGATGGAGCGATTTTGTGTGTAGCATGCTGTTGATACGGCTTCGGCCCACAAGAACGTAGGTAGCTTCGAGTATGTGAGCATTGTACGAGCGGCTTCCACTAGCGTACGGTTACGCCTTTCCACGACCCCGTTTTGTTGAGGTGTTCGAGCAGCAGAGTATTGATGCTGAATACCTTTGGATCGAAGGAAGCCCTCAACTACCGAGTTCTTGAACTCCGTGCCGTTATCTGATCTGATTGATTGCACTGACAGCTGCTGTTGGGTCTCGACACTCTTGATAAAATCTATGATTTCTTGAGCTGTCTCGAACTTGGAATGCAAGAACCTGACCCAGGTATATCGTGAATAATCATCAACGATAACCAACACATATCGTTTTTCATTTATGCTTTGAGTCCTCATCGGTCCGCATAAATCCATATGAAGTAACTCCAATACTCTTTTTGTTGATGGTTCGGGCTTTGGTTTGTGAGATGATCGTTTCATTTTTTATTTCTCACACGCTCCACACAGATGGTCCTTTTCGAACCGCAATTCAGGAGGACCTTTGACCAATTGTTTCGCAGCAAGCTTGTTGATATTGTCAAAATTCAAATGGAATCTTCGATGCCACAACCAAGAGTCATTTGAAGAGGCTTTTGATAGTATGCAAATGTTATCCTTCACTATTAGCTTAGCTACGTCAATGGTATAGAAGTTAGAGTTTCGGGAACCTGTTAGGATTTCTTTTCCATCCATACTCTTAACACTGCAGTTCTTAGCCCTAAATGTTACTTCTAGTCCTTTGTCGCAGAGCTGTCCTATGCTAAAAAGATTATGTGATAACCCCTCAACATAGTCAACATCCTTGATGACCAGATTATTTAGAACTAAGTCCCCGTATCCTTTGATGTGAGCCTGATGGTTGTTCCCGAATTTCACAGTTCCGCAATACTGTTCAACAATGTTGGACAGCAATTTTCTTCTTCCAGTCATGTGCTTGGAGCAACCCGAATCCATATACCAAATGGACTTAGCCTGAAAAACACATAAATTCACATATTGAAAAACTATATGCATTCAAACTCATCCATTTTAATTCACAATAAAACCGTGTTCTGAACCGAGATGTTTAGAAAACATGACGAGTTAAGACCGGGTCCTGGGCTGTGTGCACAGAAGCCAAACGTGTCGGTTTAAGCACAACCGACAAGCAAAAGAACGGGTCCTAGTCTAAGGTAACTAGAAGCCATTTCTTTGAAGCACGGGTCTTGATTAGAAGTAACCAAGAACCATCTGCATTAAGATCACACAACCTTGGGTACCCACCTCAATATGGGTCCATTTTTGTTAGGATTTCTAGATTTATATGGCACGTGTACAGTTTTTGAATCCCAACTAGCATTTGTGTGTGGTCCGGATGCACAACCCTTTGGAATCCATTGAAGATTGGATTTATTGGGTTTTGGAGCCTTAGGCGCTGAAATTGCCCATGGTTTTTGTCTTTTTGAGACCTTTTTGACCGTTGCTTTGGCTTTGGGCCTTGGCAACGGACACATCTCAATTTTGTTTGTGGCCAATGATGCACTATTTTTTGTTTTCTTTTTCCGAATACGTTTAACAGGATATGGCACGAAAGCATTCATTTCAGGAACCTGTCGTCTATATTTAGTTGGACACAGATTAAATAAATCACTGAAAGAGTACTTTAACGGAACAACAGAATTCGGTACAACATTACAGACATTGTCACACACATTGTTACATAAATTGTCTTTAGAGATTACAGACATCCTATCTCTAGTAACAAATTCATTTGGCATTAAAGCCTTCTTCACAAAAAAACTTGTAAAATCCTGCATGGTGGTTTTTGGGACTCTCCTTATATGATCTGTAGGAACAAAACGATTAGAGTCAGTAAGCATTGAAGATTTAGACTTGACAGACTTTTCTTTTTGGTGGTGAGTGGGTTTCTTAAAAGACTTGGATTTAATCTGAGTCTTTTTAGGAACCTCATTTTTGAAAACTTTTGAACACTCACCTTTGAAAATGATAGAAGAAGATTCAGCTTTAGTCTTACCTTTATTTGATGACACACATGGAATTTTTATGGAATAAGAAAGTGTTTGTTCTTTTGAAAGATCTTTCAATTTTTGTGAAACCATTTCAAAATTTTCACTATAGACAGTAACTTCCACAGATTGTTGAAAAGATTGATTTACCAATTCTTCTTCTCTCTTAAGAAGAGCGTCTTGAAGATCAAGTG
This sequence comes from Centrapalus pauciflorus, assembly GCA_020465985.1. Classification (NCBI taxonomy): domain Eukaryota; kingdom Viridiplantae; phylum Streptophyta; class Magnoliopsida; order Asterales; family Asteraceae; genus Centrapalus; species Centrapalus pauciflorus. Next base: position 43,759 of record JAANYP010006893.1, on the reverse strand, counting down.
CTTTCTCTTGAGACGACTTCAATTCCTTTTCTAAAACAGTGATTTGTTGTTGAAGAACTTTTGCAGGAATATGAGGAGTTGATTTTATGGTTTCAGTTTTCAATTCAGCTTCTGAATAAGTTGACAAGAGATCTTCCTCTAAAGTGGGTACTCTAGAAGAATAACTTTCGTTAAGTTCTTCATATTGAAAAGAAATTTCTTTATCTTTGCGAGCGACACGTTTCTCATTTTCTTGGTTTAAAACTTCTTTTGATGACTCACAAAAGAAAGTTTAAGACCAGCTCCCATATAATTCACGTCATAAAATACAGGTAAAACATTTTGTGCTTTTTCCAAATATTTAGGATTTTTAAAACCAATTCCTTGTTTAGAATGGTAAAACCTAGTTTCTTTGGGCTGATTTAAATGGATAGTTTGTTCTGTTTGACTCCTTTTCAAAAATGCATCGTCAAGGGTCTTTATTCTTGAGTACAAACTTATCCTTTCTTCTTCAATCATTTTGTATTTTTCTAAACTGTCTATATTTTCCATACTTACCACATTTAATTGTTTTGTAAGAACAGAAATTTCTTCTTTTAAAGAGAGTTTTTCTTTTGAAAGCGTTTCCATGCAAGATTCTAGGTATATATTCCTATCCTGAACATCTACTTTTTCTATTAACATCTGTTTTATAACATTATGATTAGTTAACCACTTTGAATGATATATTTCAGATGATTCATTCAGAGTTTGAGCTTGATGTTCAGCCTGTACACACCTTGCAGTTTCATCATTTAATCTAGCTTGTAGATCAAGTATTTGTGTGTGCAGTGTACATTCATTATCTACAAATAATTTATTTACATGTGCAGGAATGTAACAGGATTATACCTCATTAGACTCAGAACCGGATGTGGAGCATTCGGGATCGTTGGTTGTAGCCATCAGACATGCTGGTGGATTTTTCAGTGTCTCCCCCTCAGCAGGATGATCTCAATTGTCAGCAATGAAAACAGTACAGTTCTCCAACCCTATACGATCAACCATGTAGCAATTCTTGCCCTTGTCATCCTCGTCTTCAAAATCTTCAGCATCCCAGTAATCCTCCTGGGCGACGAGGGCTAACGCATCCGTTCTTTTCTTGGCTGCCTCCAGCTTTCTCTCGTAGTATGCAACGTCTCTGTCGAAATTGTTCTTGCATTCCCTAGCAAAGTGGCCCGGTTTGCCACACTTGTAGCAGAGACGTTCATCCGCGGCCTTCGGCTCATCTGCTCTCGGCCTTTCCTCTCTTCTTTCTACCGGCCTTTTATCGGCCCGGCGATGCTCTCGGCTATCATCACGCCTCCTGTCCCTTCTTTCGGGCTCTCTTCTGTCGTCCCTGCGGTCATCCCGACGATCATCCCTTCGATAGTCCCGCCTGTCGTCCCTACGATCATCATGCCTATCATCTCGCCTTTCATAACGGCGATCATCTCGATAGTCGCGTCGATCGTCATATCTGCGATCATCCCTATCATCCCTTCGGTATTCATCCAGGCGATAATCATCGCATCGTTCATCCCGTCTGTCATCTGAGTACCTCCGAGGACCGGTGTCATAACGGAGTTGGTTGTTAGTCTTGTTGGAAAACCGTCGCTGTTGGAGACGGTTAGCCCACAAGGCAATCTGTTCCTGTATCGAAGCTTCCTCCTCATCATAGACCTCACGCGGAGGAGAAGCATACCTGTACTGAGACGACGAAGAACCTGGAGCAAATGATGGTGTCGGAATCTGCGTGTTAGTGATCAAGGCTAGAGAATCATTTGGTTTCAACCCGGTGTTGGCTGATAGCAGTAGAGAGGCCAATTGATTTGCCATCAGCTTCTGTTGATCCACATCCCCTTGATACTTTTTAAGCTCCTTAAAGACGACATTAATGGATACCTCAGGAATGTTCAGGACTCTTTTCGTGGCCCGACATGCAAGCTGCCACTCGGGGGCTAAGGCGGCAAAGAATTGGATGTTGATATCATCCCTATCCTTCTTGATTTGCAGTTTGTTCAACTCGTTAAGGACTGCACAGAACCTGGTGAAAGTGGCTTGCAGAGATTCCCCGTCTTTGGCGCGGAATTCCGTAAACTTAGCCTTTGCCTCTTCGATTTTGGCACTATCATCGAGATCTGCCCCCAGCATTTGGACTTCCAGCTCGTCCCACATTTCTTTTGCAGACATTTTGCTGTCTACACCAACCAGAATATTAGTGGGGAGGGCTTGATAGATCAGATATTCTGCCCTCTTGTCAGCGTGCTGTCGGTCTCTTTCGGCGTCATTTTCCGGTTCTCTTTCAACCTTGGAGGCTTGGACAGGGGGGTCAGCCTCAGGGCGGGCTGCTATCTCCCGATAGTAGATTACGGGTCCTTCGGATATGGACTGGAGCATCAAATTCCCGAGTGGTTGCATTCCAACAAACTTAAGGAACCGGGATTTCCATTGTTCGTACTCATCGGGATAGAGAACTGGTGGTCTGTTCTCAGATCCGAGTACGAGAGCTTCGCGAGACATTATGATGATGGGTGCTGATTGAAAATATGAAGATCTTAGAGGTAGAAACTGGACACGGATGGGCTAGACTGAAAACAGAAATATCTGAATTCGGATGGTAGAGGAATTCGGATGATATGGGTTCGGATGCACAGTGTTTCGGATGGTAGGGCCGAATTCGGATTGGTTGAATTTCGGATGGAGGAACCGAATTCGGATGGGATGATTTCGGATGGATGAAGCAATTCGGATGGCAACTGAATTCGGGTGAACAGTAATTCGGATGGTGGATGGGCCGGATGAGGTGCTAGTTCGGATGGGCTCCTAAATCGGGTGGAGTCCAATTTCAGATGAACAGTGATGCAGATGGGGAGTGAATTCGGATGAACCTAATTTCGGTTGGAACTAGGGGACCGAATTCGGATGGACCGAATTCGGATGAACAGTGGACAGGGTATGTCCAGGTGGGGACCGAATTCGGATGGTCCGAGATGGGTATGGTCCGAAATTGGAAAAATTTAAGTATAAGTCCCAAAAGTAAAAATGGAAAGCCTGATCAGAACTTCGGATGGGACCGAAGTGTGGTCCGAAATAGGCTGATGGGGGGTCCGAAATTCACCTAAATCTGGTCCGAAGTGAGGTCCGAATTAGGGTGATGGGAGGTCCGAAATTGGTGCCTAGGTGGTCCGAAATGCTACAGTAAGGATCCGAAATACAGTAGGTTTTTTACGTTTTCTAAGGCAGAACTGAGCAGAATTCGATTTTTTTCAGATTTAAAGCCTAAAAACAGTTCTAAATGATTTATAAACTATTTTAAACCCTTTTGGTGAATTAAAATAACCTAAAAAACACTTAAAAACAGCATAAACAAGTTAAAAACCCACTTAAAAACCCATAGTTTCAAACTTAAACAATGGCCGATTCTTGTTGATTAATTTAATCAGAGATATGGAACTAAATGAGCTTAAAATCAGTAGAGGATGATAATGAGGTGTTTATATGACCATTATAACACAAGAAACACAGAAAAACAGAGGATAATGAAGATCTAACCGAATGGAGATGAAGAACACGAAGAACACACTAAAAAACCCAGCAGAATCCGAATGATGCAGTTGAAATCCACCCCTCTGAGCTCTGATACCAATTTTTATATGTATTCCCGTTAATAATTTCAGCACCTTGATGATTTCTTATCACTCACAAGAAGAAACTAGCTCAATAAATGTGAAATGATGAAGAAGGACAATAAGAATGTTTGAGAGAATATGAATAGTGGCGGCTGGACGTTCTTTTCAAATTGTCAACCGTGTAATATTAAAGTAACCCTAGGAGCCTATTTCTAGGCTCCTTTAATTAAGTCTTACAACTTGGCAACTTTGGCCCCTTGACTATTACAAAGAAAAAAAGTACATGGAAATTAAATACAAAACTAAATAGAAAGACAATAATTATTACAAAACAACTCCTATGATCGAAATAATATATCTAACACCTACTAAGGTTGCTTATTAAAAGTGATCAACAACTCCTGCTTGATCTTAAAATGTCTAGTCCTTCGATACATTTTTTCCTTGATAAACGTGGTCTGCAAGTCCGTTTGCATGATCATCAATAGTGCCCAGTCCTTTGGTACACTTGTCTGGCCTTCTTAATAGCATTGACTCGTAGTAGGTTTGTGGGTATAACAATAATAAACATAAAAATGTTTCTTGGTTTTGCGTCGTCTTAAAACCTTTAAAGCTTATAAATCTTAAAACTTTAAAAATTTAAAAGCTTTTAAAGCTTGTATGTGCGTTAATCCTCACACATACTTAAAAACACTTGTATATGTGTTAATCCTCACATATGCTCATGACCTTTATAAAACTTGTATGTGTGTCAATCGTTACACATACCAAAACTTAAAAAACTTGCATAAGTGTTATACCTCACCTATACTCAAAACTTTATAAAACTTGTATCTGTGTCAATCCTTACACATACTCAAAACTAATTTGTCACCCATACTTGGATTCTCACAATCTATGTTCTTTTCTACTTCTTTGGAATTTTATAATTTTTATTATAAATTCTTTCTCAATAATGTAGCCTTTTAACTCTAAGTCTAAATTTTCTGGTTTCAATTTTAGGCTTTTCCCAAAAAGAGTAAAATAATTTGACTCTTTACCTATTTTTCTTAATTTGGTTCAAAATTATAATTGACCGGTTATAAAAATGAACTTAAAAATTTTTTGTCACTAATTTAAAAATAAATGACAAGAGTATATTCGAAAAAAACTATAAACTTCAAACTAAAGTTTATATCAAAGATTGGTAATACCTTTGTGCACTATTTCTAAGTATTAACTATTTTAAAATTTTACAAGTTACGTTATAAAGTTTTTAGATCAATAATAAATTATAAGTTACGTTATAATTTATTTTCTGAAACCTAATTTTACTATAAGTTATGTTATAATAAAATTAATCCTAAGGTTCTTGCTAGTTTTATTTCTACCCAAATAAAACAAGGTATTTGGGTGAAAATGCCTAACCTTACACTCAGGCCGCAGAATCTTCTTTGGGCTCCTATACTTTTCATGGGCTTCTTTTCTATTCTAATGGGCCTCTTCTTCAATGCCTTAAAACGGGCTCCCCTTGACTACTTCCTTTTTCTATTATTTGGACTTGGTTCCCAATCTTCCTTGGGTCTGGCTTATGCTATTCCTTTTGAAACGTTTCTCACTGAAACGTTGCACTCGTTTCTCTCTTTCTCTTATCTGCCATTTCTCTTCAAACAGTGTTTTCCTCTTTTCTGTGAACCAGTGTTTCTGTCACTCCTCAATCATTGTTCTTATCCTTTATGAACTGATCTTCCTGAATAGGTGCTTTGATCTAATCGATGTCTATGGTTGCTTACTGTTGTAACCCTGGTTGTTTTTAATCGGTTGCCTACGGTTTTCTTTTAATCAACCATTGGGGTTCAATCGTTGATGATGATGAAGTCTGGAACCCTAATAGTTGCCTCGAATGATGGTGGTAGAATGGTGGTTCTAGTGATGGCGATTGCTGGTGTTTGGTTCTCAACGTGGGATGTTCTTACGGTGCTGGCACTATTTCTGTGGATTTCTCCGAGGTGGTGCCTTCTGAAATCAGGCTAAATCTTTCTGATTTCTTTGTGCCTTCGATTGGGAATGATATCTATGAATTCTAGGGTTCACTTATATCAATGAATTGCGATAGGGGCTTACTGATTTTTTTGATAAATCTCGTTGCTTTTGACTTTGTTTCCTTCGGTTCTGTGGGTTTGCCTACTGTTGGGACTCTGATTTCAATTTCCAATTTCAAATCTGGGAAAAACTCTTGATGAGTCGGTGTCGGGATTGTGGTAGAACAATTCCTATGTTTGGATGCCCCTGGGTATCGATAGTGATTTCAACTACTGAAATCCTTAAATGATAATGATTTCTAACAATCAACGCATTCTGGTGTGATTCAAATATTGTAATGGTACATGATGATGCTTTAGGTTTGATTAACCAAGGCTCTGAAACCATATTAGATTTCTTTCACATTCATTACAGGATCATTATCAAACTGAAATTCTCATTAGAATCAATTGTATTCACACATTTGAAATCTTTTTTTTTTTTTTTTTTTTTGTCTCTTTGCAGTTATAGCACCTCAAGGATCCCAATTCAATAGATAGTTGACTTTTTTACTCCAAAATGAACTAAATGTAAGCTCTTTGTCTTTTCATTGTGGCTACTTAAAAGAACTGTAACTTTCTATTCACCTTATTTGAAGGTGTAGTAACATCATGTTCTCTACATGCATTTAATTATGCAAATTGGAAGCAACATGAATGTTCTAAACTTGAGCATTGGTGGTCCCAATTACTTCGATCTTTTGTTAGTAGTAAAGGTGAGAATCTATTGTGTTTTTGATTATTTGTGTCTTTCGAGTTTCCTTGGACAACATTTGTTAATGTTCTTTAATAATCTATATTAATCATTTGATCAAAGTGATGTTGGTGTTATAGATTACATCGATCACATTACATCATTCTCATCAACTAGGAATCTAGGATTTTGCTGGTGTGTGTAGGGTTTGAGCTACTCGACATGTTGGTTCATTGACAGATTTTGAAATATCAACACAAATAGGAATTTCATGTTAAATTGGAGTAGAGTAGTCCATGCATAATGAGTTTCTATGTGCAATATAGAAACAAATTAAAAGGTCTTTATCAGTTATCATTATAGGTATTCTAAACATTTCTTGATACTATAAAGTACTTAAAAAGTGAGTTTAATTTGTCCCATGATTACACCATCTTGTTCTGAGTTAATATGTTTTTTGCTATCTTATAGCTTTTATGAGCTTTGGCACAATCACTATGAATTAAAGTTGATCAGTTACTTTTTCATGTTCTGCAATTTTTTAATTTTTTTAATTTTATGTTGGTTAAATTCATGTGATACATTCAAAAAATATTGATGGTGGTTTTACCCATATCACCAAACTGATTGTTTCTTAGTAATGTAAAATAGGCCCCAAATGTATCCCTAGGAATTTGGTCAGTATAAAACTTAATTGCCGAGTATGTATTTCATTATTAGTTTAAATCCGTACTTGTGCATCATTTATTTAATTTCCAGTGGTGCTTAACGGATGGGCAACAAAATTTCACCCATAGGGTGTGGTTTAAGGTCATCTGAAAGACTAAAAACGACACCAGCACCAGTTTTGTAATTTTGAATTCCTTAGCAAGTGATGGGGTGACTGACTGTCCCAGGAGCAAATATTTATTTTGGTGTATGTAGGATAAAAACTACTGCCTAATGTACAGGTGCTATGTAGAAATTGTAACATCCTCGGATTTATTTTAATGTATTTTGGTTAATTAAGTGGAAAATATATGTTTAAGTTAAAATTAAGCAATTATTATGTATTTGGGTTATTTAGAAGTTTGTTGCTATTTTTAAGAAAATTGAACTCAGAATCATTGTTATGGAATATTAAGGAATTAAAAAGTTATTTATGATAATTCTAAGATTAAATCAGTATTTTATGGAACCGGTTAGTTCGAGTGGTGAAATGTGCAAAAATGACGAAAGTTGTATATAAAGGGCAATAGGCTTCATTTTTCTATTTTACACTATCTCACTACTTTATCTCTCTAGAATTTTCTCTCTACATCTCTCTAAGATATTTCACAAACCGACCGTCAGATTTTTGAGAATTATACGTCAACGGAAAGGTATCGAGGAGTACAACAACAATCTACAATCGGATTTCTGATTTCATACGAATTAAGGTAAGAATCGATCCTTTTAAGTTTATAGTTTCGGTTTTGAAGAAAATAGAATTTCGAATCTGTTGTTTTGTGTGAATTTGAGCTTGTTTTGCTTGAAATATTGCAAGAATATGATAGTATATGCATAATAGAATCGAATCTAGGCCTGATACTTGATATATGCATGATTTTTGACTTGGAAATGAAAGATTTAAGCTGAAATGATGAACAGACTCGAATATGTCAAGAACAGAGTCGAAATGCAAGAACAAACTCGAGTTTGGTACTAGATTCGAGTGTGTTTTCGAGTGTAACATTAGATTCGAAGGGGGGGGGGGGTTCGAATCTACCCCTAGATTCGAATGGAGGGTTCGAATCTATGCCCAGAATCGAATGGGGTTTGAAACTAATGCATGAGGTTCGAATCTATCACCTAAACTCGAATGGAAGTTGAATTTGTGGTATGGGGTTCGAATCTAACCCTAGATTCGAAGGTGAGTTCGAATCTGACCCTAAGGGTTCGAATCTGATGCATATGATTCGAATCTGATGCATGGTTTCGAATCTAACCCATTAAATTCGAGTTTAATGCCTAAAATTGAGAAATATACTCTCTAAACTTGTATATTTTGAATGAAACTTATAAACAACACATAGAATGGCAAGAGTTATTCAAAGGACAATGTATGAACATGAAATGGGTTCAAACTTTAGTTATAGTTCGAATTTAGACATGTACCCGAAACGGGGGAAAATATCGCCAAATTTACGAAACTTGATTTTATGGATTTAAACGGTTAATGATATGAGGAATTGTTGTAATTGATATAACAGGTCCCTTGTGGTGTTGTTTAACCCACAGTGGGGTACTTGGTGGATCCGGTTGAAAGCCCGAAGAGAAATAATATCGGTTAAAAGATAAATTACGCACCCACTGTGAGTACAGTAGATTTCGCATGTTTATATTTGTTTTATGTAAGCTTTGCCTGCTGAGACCTGTTGCTTCAATTATTTGTTTGGAATTCTACTAATTTGCGTAGATTTAGATGCACATTCTTACTTGTTGCATGTCCTTTCGGTTGTTGTGCATCTAGTGATGGACCGGTGGGTCGCATCGATTACTCTGATGTTACTGTGCTATATGACCTGGAGCTGATCCCTCCTAGGCCCGGTAGGCAGTATGTCATCCCCGATCGTACGTTTGTCTCAGATGGTATGTTTAAATGCCGAGCTGTGGGCTCGAAGGGGCTGCGGCTCTGGTCCGTACTTTGTGTACGAAGAGGATATCCGATGTTGGTCATCTGTGTTATCCTTGGGCTTCATAAAAATTTATAAAATGCGTAATCTTTGTATTCACTAAGCATCCGCTTATTCCTCAGTTGTTTATTTTTTATCTTACAGGTAAAGGAAAATCTGCAGCGGGACCTTCTAGTTAGGTCGTGTGGGAAGATTTGGAAGATATCTGCTATTTAATCGGTAATTATGTTGTGGGACAAATGTTATAATATGTTTGGGATGATTGTAATAAACTTTTGAGTCTGTAGACTTAGAATTGGGTACCTTGTAGCACCGTAGGGTGTTTGTCACTGTTGCACTACTTTATTTATGTATTTTAATGCTTCCGCACTTTTAACTAGGTTATCAGATCATTATGTATTTGCATGTTGGTGAATAATCCTGGGAGTATTGTAAATGGTGGTTGTTGTGGCAAGGGTGTCACACGAGATGGTATCAGAGCAGTTGTTTGAGATTCAAGTGTCCGTGAGGTCTTGATCTCAAACATTAGGTAATGATATATAGTGGTTTAAGTAATGATCTGAACTAAGATAGGTTATGATCTAGTAATTATAAGAGATTGACTATCATACGGGACAAATAAGTGGTGTCTTTAAACTGATGACATGTTACTAAACAAGTTATATGTTTATATTTTCAGAACATGTCTGGAGGAATGACACCTGAGGAAGCCAGAGAGATGATGCTAGCCATGATGGCTGAGCAGAATAAAATGATACAAGAACAGTTTCGGGCTCGAGATGAGGCCGATGCTAAGAGGAGAGAGGATAAGAGAAAGAACAAGGAGAAGGAAGGGGGTAACAACGAGGAACGAGATGACAACACTGGGTCATCTAACAAACCTCGAGGTTGTCGTTTTAAGGATTTCAAAGGAAACGGAGCTGTAGAGTTTAACGGTTTAGGGGATGCTGTTGCTGCACTTGAATGGATAACCGCAACTGAGCGAACATTCCGAATCAGCGACTGTGCTGAGAAGGACATGGTTCGTTATGAAACTGCTATGTTCACTAATGACGCAATTATGTGGTGGAATGCCATGGTGAATGCTTTGACATTGGAGAAGATTTCTGTTATGACTTGGGCTGAGTTCAAGGACCTATTCACTCAGCAGTACTGTCCGGTTGATGAGCGCCGGAGGTTGGAAGCAAAGTTTATGGCGCTGGTACAGGGGACTAAGACGGTGTCCCAATATGCTGTGGAGTTCACGAGGTTAAGTCTGTTCGCACCTCATCAGGTGGACACCGAAGAAAGGAAAGTGACCAGGTTCGAGGCTGGTCTTGACATTGAGATTAGGAGGGTTATGAGCAACGTCCGCTACCCTACATTTGCTGGCTTACTTGAGGCTGCCAGAAATGTAGAGCAGATTTTGATTATGTCGGGCTACTCTGTTGGGTCTGCTGCTGCTTCCACCAATCCAACACAGCCGTCACCGCCGAAGCGCCAAAGGGAGGGAGGATATTCTGGTTCTTCCCGGTCTTCACAGTACTCACCTCAACAGTCGTATCGCCGACAATCTGGTTCATCTGATCGCGGTCGTGCGCGTGCATACTCCATCAACACTGAGCCGCAGTATTGCAATAAATGTCATCTGGAGCACTTTGGCAAATGCACTAACGGACGTGCTTGTTTTTGCTGTGGGGAGCTGGGCCATTTTCAGAATGACTGCCCAAGGAAGGGTGATGCTTGTTATAAGTGTGGAGTGTGGGGTCACTATAGCAGGAATTGTAGGAAGAATGCTCCAACGGCTGCTGTCCCATCATCAACACGATCGTCTGGAGGTTCGAGTGGTGGTTCAGTTAACCGCCGGGGTCAGTCACAGAGGGCACCTGCTCGTGCTTTTCAGATAACTGCAGAGGAGGCAAGGGAAAATCCGGAAGTCGTTACGGGTACGTTCATAGTTAATTCTATGCCAGCACGAGTTTTATTTGATTCGGGTGCCAATAGGTCATTTGTTTCTACTGTGTTTGCACAAAGACTTGCCATGCCACTGTCTAAGTTGTCTGCTATACTTGATATTGAAACTGCTAGCAATACTTTAGTTAAGGTAGATCATGTATACCGAAATTGCACGTTAGTAATTGAAGATGTAGTTTTCAATTTAGATCTGATTCCGATAGAGTTCAGCGAGTTTGATGTGATAGTCGGAATGGACTGGTTGATCGAGAATGAAGCCCATATAGTGTGTAAGAGCCGAATGATAAAGATAACTACCCCGGAGGGGCGTGAGATATGTATATATGGGGATAGGAGAAGCGGGGATCTGTGTTTGCTGACTATTGCAAAAGCTCGAAAGCTTGTTGCAAAGGGATGTGATGCATACTTAGCATATGCGATTGATGCTAAGGCAGAGAAAAGAACTTTGGCCGATGTGCCGGTTGTTTCACAATTCCCGGATGTGTTTCCGGAAGACTTGTCTGGCGTGCCGCCTGAAAGACAAGTAGAATTTAGGATTGACTTGATCCCTGGAGCTGCACCGGTAGCTAGTTCTCCTTATCGTCTTGCCCCAACCGAGATGAAGGAAATGATGACACAGCTGCAAGAATTGTTGGACAAGGGCTTCATTCGGCCGAGTTCATCGCCGTGGGGAGCTCCGGTACTGTTTGTAAAGAAGAAGGATGGCACGATGAGGATGTGCATAGATTACCGGGAGCTGAATAAGTTGACTATTAAGAACAAATATCCGTTGCCACGGATAGACGACTTGTTTGATCAGTTACATGGGGCTAGTGTATTTTCTAAGATTGATCTGAGATCGGGATATCATCAGTTGAAAGTTCGAGAGGAAGATGTGCCAAAAACAGCATTCAGGACTCGGTATGGACATTACGAGTTTCTGGTGATGCCTTTTGGATTAACCAACGCCCCGGCAGTGTTTATGGATTTAATGAATAGAGTTTGTAGACCGATGTTGGATAAGTCGGTGATAGTGTTTATCGATGATATTCTAGTATACTCTAGGTCTGAGGCTGAGCATGCTGAACATCTCAAGGAGTTATTAGAGTTATTGAGGAAAGAGAAGTTGTACGCCAAATTTTCGAAGTGCGAGTTTTGGCTACAACAGATACAGTTTCTAGGACATGTAATTTCTGGGGCTGGGATTTCGGTAGATCCGGCTAAAGTTGAAGCGATAAAGAATTGGGAGCCACCTCAAACAGCTACCGAAGTTAGAAGTTTTCTGGGGTTGGCAGGATATTATCGGAGGTTCATAAAGGATTTTTCTAAGATTGCAGTTCCTCTGACTGCATTAACAAAGAAAAATGCACCGTTTGTGTGGGAAACTGTGCAGCAGGAGGCATTTGAGATCCTGAAGAAAATGTTAAGCGAAGCGCCGATACTTGCCTTACCTGAAGGCAACGATGATTTCGTGGTGTATACGGATGCCTCAAGACTGGGGTTAGGCGCTGTATTGATGCAGCGTCGGAAGGTTATTGCTTATGCTTCAAGACAGCTTAAGCAACATGAGAAGAACTACTCAACTCATGATCTTGAGTTAACAGCTGTTACGTTTGCATTGAAATTATGGAGGCATTATTTATATGGGACTAAGTGTCAACTCTACTCGGACCATAAGAGTTTGAAATACATCTTTAGTCAGAAAGAGCTTAACATGAGACAGCGTAGGTCGATGGAACTTATAAAGGATTATGATTGCGAAATCCTTTATCACCCCGGAAAAGCTAACGTGGTGGCTGATGCTTTGAGCCGCAAAGCATATGCTAAAGATTGCTGCTACATGTTGACATCTATTATGTTAACATCCACAATTATAGATGATGTCAAGGCCGCACAGGAGGAAGCCTTGAAAGACGAGAATGTTGGTGCTGAGGATATAAGGGCGCAGATTAAGAATATGGAAACAAGTGAGTCGGGTTTGAAAGGTATATATGGGAGAATCTGGGTGCCGAAGTTTGGTGGGATGCGAAATGTGATCATCGAAGAAGCGCATCAATCAAAGTATTATGTACATCCCGGGAGCACCAAGATGTACAATGACCTAAAAGCAGACTTTTGGTGGCCCGGACTAAAGAAAGACATAGGTCAGTACGTGGAGAGATGCCGAACTTGTCGGTTGATAAAGGCCGAACATCAACAACCTTATGGCAGTCTGCAACCGCTTCCCATTCCGGAATGGAAGTGGGAGCACATTACTATGGATTTTGTTACAAAACTACCGAAGACTAGGCGTCAACATGATGCAGTTTGGGTGATAGTCGATAGATTAACTAAGTCCGCACATTTTATACCGATAAGAGAAAGTTACTCCTTAGAAAAGTTGGCTAAAATTTATATGGACGAGATTGTTTCTAGGCATGGAGTGCCTAAGTCCATAGTATCAGACCGGGACAGCCGGTTTACTTCAAATTTTTGGTCGGCTTTGCAAGAAGGGTTAGGGACAAGGATAACAATGAGTACAGCTTACCGCCCGCAAACTGATGGTCAGAGTGAGCGGACCATCTTAATGCTTGAAGACATGATGAGATCGTGTGTGTTAGATCTCGGTGGCAATTGGGACGATCATCTGCCACTCATAGAGTTTTCGTATAACAACAGTTACCACGCTACAATCAAGAAAGCTCCGTTCGAGGCTTTGTATGGAAGGAAATGTAGGACTCCTACATGTTGGAGAGAAACGGGTGAAACACCAATCGCTGGGCCGGCCTTGCTTCAAGAAACAAACGAGAAGATACAGTTGATTAGACAGAACATGAAAGCGGCCCAGGATCGTCAGAAAAGTTACTATGATCGGAGGCACAAACCGATCAATTTTGAAGTGAACGACTGGGTCTACTTGAAAGTATCACCCATGAGGGGTGTTACTCATTTTGTTAAAAGGGGCAAGTTGGCTCCGAGATTCGTCGGACCCTTTAAGATTGTTGAAAAAGTTGGAAATCAGTGTTATCGATTAGAATTGCCTGAAGGGATGTCGGGCATACATCCAGTATTTCACGTTGGGAATCTCCGAAAATCATTTAGCACTGGAAATGAGGATTGGGCAGACCACACGGAGCTGCAAGTTGACGAAAGGCTTCGATATGTGGAGGAGCCGGAATGTGTATTGGATACTAAGATGAAGAAGTTGAGGAGCAAAGAGATAGAAATGGTGCTTATACGATGGAAGCATCATAAGGGAGCAAATCATACATGGGAAACTAAGTCAGAAATGTTAAGAAAGTATCCGAAACTGTTTGAATCTAAGTAACTTCGAGGACGAAGTTGAGCGTGGTGGAGCCCATGCTGTAACATCCTCGGATTTATTTTAATGTATTTTGGTTAATTAAGTGGAAAATATATGTTTAAGTTAAAATTAAGCAATTATTATGTATTTGGGTTATTTAGAAGTTTGTTGCTATTTTTAAGAAAATTGAACTCAGAATCATTGTTATGGAATATTAAGGAATTAAAAAGTTATTTATGATAATTCTAAGATTAAATCAGTATTTTATGGAACCGGTTAGTTCGAGTGGTGAAATGTGCGAAAATGACGAAAGTTGTATATAAAGGGCAATAGGCTTCATTTGTCTATTTTACACTATCTCACTACTTTATCTCTCTAGAATTTTCTCTCTACATCTCTCTAAGATATTTCACAAACCGACCGTCAGATTTTTGAGAATTACACGTCAACGGAAAGGTATCGAGGAGTACAACAACAATCTACAATCGGATTTCTGATTTCATACGAATTAAGGTAAGAATCGATCCTTTTAAGTTTATACTTTCGGTTTTGAAGAAAATAAAATTTCGAATCTGTTGTTTTGTGTGAATTTGAGCTTGTTTTGCTTGAAATATTGCAAGAATATGATAGTATATGCATAATAGAATCGAATCTAGGCCTGATACTTGATATATGCATGATTTTTGACTTAGAAATGAAAGATTTAAGCTGAAATGATGAACAGACTCGAATATGTCAAGAACAGAGTCGAAATGCAAGAACAAACTCGAGTTTGGTACTAGATTCGAGTGTGTTTTCGAGTATAACATTAGATTCGAAGGGGGGGGGGGGTTCGAATCTACCCCTAGATTCGAATGGAGGGTTCGAATCTATGCCCAGAATCGAATGGGGTTTAAAACTAATGCATGAGGTTCGAATCTATCACCTAAACTCGAATGGAAGTTGAATTTGTGGTATGGGGTTCGAATCTAACCCTAGATTCGAAGGTGAGTTCGAATCTGACCCTAAGGGTTCGAATCTGATGCATATGATTCGAATCTAATGCATGGTTTCGAATCTAACCCATTAAATTCGAGTTTAATGCCTAAAATTGAGAAATATACTCTCTAAACTTGTATATTTTGAATGAAACTTATAAACAACACATAGAATGGCAAGAGTTATTCAAAGGACAATGTATGAACATGAAATGGGTTCAAACTTTAGTTATAGTTCGAATTTAGACATGTACCCGAAACGGGGGAAAATATCGCCAAATTTACGAAACTTGATTTTATGGATTTAAACGGTTAATGATATGAGGAATTGTTGTAATTGATATAACAGGTCCCTTGTGGTATTGTTTAACCCACAGTGGGGTACTTGGTGGATCCGGTTGAAAGCCCGAAGAGAAATAATATCGGTTAAAAGATAAATTACGCACCCACTGTGAGTACAGTAGATTTCGCATGTTTATATTTGTTTTATGTAAGCTTTGCCTGCTGAGACCTGTTGCTTCAATTTTATGTTTGGAATTCTACTAATTTGCGTAGATTTAGATGCACATTCTTACTTGTTGCATGTCCTTTCGGTTGTTGTGCATCTAGTGATGGACCGGTGGGTCGCATCGATTACTCTGATGTTACTGTGCTATATGCCCTGGAGCTGATCCCTCCTAGGCCCGGTAGGCAGTATGTCATCCCCGATCGTACGTTTGTCACAAATGGTATGTTTAAATGCCGAGCTGTGGGCTCGAAGGGGCTGCGGCTCTGGTCCGTACTTTGTGTACGAAGAGGATATCCGATGTTGGTCATCTGTGTTATCGTTGGGCTTCATAAAAATTTATAAAATGCGTAATCTTTGTATTCACCAAGCATCCGCTTATTCCTCAGTTGTTTATTTTTTATCTTACAGGTAAAGGAAAATCTGCAGCGGGACCTTCTAGTTAGGTCGTGTGGGAAGATTTGGAAGATATCTGCTATTTAATCGGTAATTATGTTGTGGGACAAATGTTATAATATGTTTGGGATGATTGTAATAAACTTTTGAGTCTGTAGACTTAGAATTGGGTACCTTGTAGCACCGTAGGGTGTTTGTCACTGTTGCACTACTTTATTTATGTATTTTAATGCTTCCGCACTTTTAACTAGGTTATCAGATCATTATGTATTTGCATGTTGGTGAATAATCCTGGGAGTATTGTAAATGGTGGTTGTTGTGGCAAGGGTGTCACAGAAATACTCTGACCTAATGTAAAAAATTCTATAATACGTGCAACTTTTATATACAAGTGACATCACCAACTTAAAAGTACCCAAAAGATAAAAAGTCATTGGATAAAAAGATGACCAAAAGAAAAAAATCAAAATATCCAGGAGACCAATATTCATTAACGTTCATTCGATTCACTTGCAATTTTACATCATTGAGTTACGCTAACCAGGTTAACATGTTACGAATTAACATGTTACCTAAATTTCAGATTGTCACAATCCTTTTTGCATTAGGAAAAAGTAGTGCTACTGATTGTGCTCAATATTTTGGACCATATTTCAACCATGGCCGCAGATTTAAGGCTAAGAGATGGGGCTCCGTAAAC
Organism: Centrapalus pauciflorus; assembly: GCA_020465985.1. Classification (NCBI taxonomy): domain Eukaryota; kingdom Viridiplantae; phylum Streptophyta; class Magnoliopsida; order Asterales; family Asteraceae; genus Centrapalus; species Centrapalus pauciflorus. The sequence continues at coordinate 26,929 of JAANYP010006893.1, read as the reverse complement.
CTGCAATATCCTGGATTTATCATCCATCACTAGATTGCTTTCAAAAAGTATCGTCAGCTCTGCTTTTATCCTCGAGATATGATCATCAATGAGGGTAACTGAATAACCATTGATTTCTTAGATTCGCAACAAAACGATTCACATAAACAATTAATAAACCTCACTTAACATTTAAAAACAAAAAACACATGAATTCTTCTGTACACTAATTAAGATTCATTGAATCTACTTTAACTGATCTTAAGAACATTCACCTAAAACATGAGAGCATCGAGATCCATTCAAATAATATTCATCACTATAGTTTCCATCATCGAAATTCAGAGCGTAACTAACAGCATCGTATCTGAATGTCAAAGGCTTTGAAGATCCATAGAAACTTCTCTTGCTTCCTTCAATCACCTTCTTCATCAACTTCCTCCACTTCCGGCTCCGTCTGTTAACTGGTGAGTAGTCTTCCTGGTCAGAGACGGAAAAAGTGGACGAACATTCGGAGAAGTTAGATAATCGTCCTTCAGTGTTTTCCTCTTTTCTGTGAACCAGTGTTTCTGTCACTCCTCAATCATTGTTCTTATCCTTTATGAACTGCTGTTCCTGAATCGGTGCTTTGATCTAATCGATGTCTATGGTTGCTTACTGTTGTAACCCTGGTTGTGAATCAGTGGGTTTTTTAATCGGTTGCCTACGGTTTTCTTTTAATCAACCGTTGGGGTTCAATCGTTGATGATGATGAAGTCTGGAACCCTAATAGTTGCCTCGAATGATGGTGGTAGAATGGTGGTTCTAGTGATGGCGATTGATGGTGTTTAGTTCTCGTCGTGGGATGTTCTTACGTGTTGGCACTATTTCTGTGGATTTCTCCGAGATGGTGCCTTCTGAAATCAGGCTCAATCTTTCTGATTTCTTGTTGCCTTTGATTGGGAATGATATCTATGAATTCTAGGGTTCACTTAAATCAATGAATTGCGATAGGGGCTTACTGATTCTTTTGATAAATCTCGTTGCTTTTGACTTTGTTTCCTTCGGTTCTGTGGGTTTGCCTACTGTTGGGACTCTGATTTCAATTTCCAATTTCAAATCTGGGAAAAACTCTTGATGAGTCGGTGTCGGGATTGTGGTAGAACAATTCCTATGTTTGGCTACCCCTGGGTATCAATAGTGATTTCAACTACTGAAATCCCTAAATGATGATGATTTCTAACAATCAACGCCTTCTGGTGTGATTCAAATATTGTAATGGTATATGATGATGCTTTAGGTTTGATTAACCAAGGCCCTGATACCATATTAGATTTCTTTCACATTTATTACAGGATCATTATCAAACTGAAATTCTCATTACAATCTATTGTATTTACACACAATTGAAATGTTTACATATGGTTCCTATATATACTGAATGAGTTGGTGTGTCCGAACGATCGTGTTCGTTCGTGGTGCCCTTTCATGAATGGTTGCATTGTTTCAAAGAGACGCAACCTTTCAAGTTTACTAAATGCTATTTATGTCCTTGCATTATTCTATAGTTATATATTTGTATCACTAATTACTTTTTTGTCATTAATTTCCAACATGATTTTCTTTTCTTTTCTTTTTTTTTTTTGTCTCTTTGCAGTTATAGCACCTCAAGGATCCCAATTCAATAGATAGTTGACTTTTTTACTCCAAAACGAACTATATGTAAGCTCTTTGTCTTTTCATCGTGGCTACTTAAAAGAACTGTAACTTTCTATTCACCTTATTTGAAGGTGTAGTAACATCATGTTCTCTACATGCATTTAATTGTGCAAATCGGAAGCAACATGAATGTTCTAAACTTGAGCATTGGTGGTCCCAATTACTTCGATCTTTTGTTAGTAGTAAAGGTGAGACTCTATTGTGTTTTTGATTATTTGTATCTTTCGAGTTTCCTTGGACAACATTTGTTAATGTTCTTTAATAATCCATATTAATCTTTTGATCAAAGTGATGTTGGTGTTATAGATTACATCGATCACATTACATCATTCTCATCAACTAGGAATCTAGGATTTTCCTGGTGTGTGTAGGGTTTGAGCTACTCGACATGTTGGTTCATTGACAGATTTTGAAATATCAACACAAATAGGAATTTCATGTTAAATTGGAGTAGAGTAGTCCATGCATAATGAGTTTCTATGTGCAATATAGAAACAAATTAAAAGGTCTTTATCAGTTATCATTATAGGTATTCTAAACATTTCTTGATACTATAAAGTACTTAAAAAGTGAGTTTAATTTGTCCCATGATTACACCATCTTGTTCTGAGTTAATATGTTTTTTGCTATCTTATAGCTTTTGTGAGCTTTGGCACAATCACTATGAATTAAAGTTGATCAGTTACTTTTTCATGTTCTGCAATTTTTTAATTTTTTTAATTTTATGTTGGTTCAATTCATGTGATACATTCAAAAAATATTGGTGGTGGTTTTACCCATATTACCAAACTGATTGTTTCTTAGTAATGTAAAATAGGCCCCAAATGTATCCCTAGGAATTTGGTCAGTATAAAACTTAATTGCCGTGTATGTATTTCATTATTAGTTTTAGCATTCACGAAATAATGGAGTGTTAAGGGATTTTGATTCAGTTTTGTGTATTGATCTTTTAGATCATGTCTTTCATGGCAAGAAAATGAAATTGCTTTAACAGGTGATGTTAGAATTCTTTGTGAACCTCTTAAGTATCATTTCCCAGCATACGTGTTATATGTTGTGATTAATAATTATTACAAGATGAAAGTGACTATTACAATATGAAAATGACCTTTAACTATATAACATCATATGCAAAGAAATGCAACTGTCATGATTATTCATGTTTATACTTGAAAATAACTCTAAATTTGATCTACTGCCAGTTGCACAGGTGTCATATTCTATGTAATAACAATAAGCCTTATGAAAGTTATCATAGAATTGTTGTTGTAACTGGGCTTTTTAATATCATGGTTTCTATGGTCAACTGGGCTTAGTTGCGGTATTTTGCCTCTCATATTAATTGAAGTTGATTATTTATCTTAATTTGGTTTAGGCTTTGAGATACATTTCTTGAGTTATACCAAGAGATGAAGGAACTCTTGACTAAAAAGCAACGATGGTGTTGAAAAGTATTTGAATATGGTTTTGTTTGAACGGTATTTTCCCTTTTTCTTGAGTTATACCAAGAGATGAAGGAACTCTTGACTAAAAAGCAACGATGGTGTTGAAAAGTATTTGAATATGGTTTTGTTTGAACGGTATTTTCCCTTTGCTATATACACCTTGAGATATCTTCAAATATGATCATCCATCTTTAGTATAACAATCTGAGAGCCAAAGAAACAAGAAAAGGTCAGTGTGCAACACAGGAGGATGGCCCCTGTGAGGCACCTCCGACACTAAAGTCAGGCATACTCCGGGTAACAATAGATGAGATCTTAAAATAAACGAGAGAGTGAGTATTCAGGGGAATTGTATATATTTTGTGCTTACCTTCCTTATGGAGAAGGAGAGGATATTTATAGCCTCTCTTGCTTAATTCCCATTGGCTCCTAACACCAAGCAGAGGAGTACCTTTGATCCGGTTAAAAGAAGGAGCTCCTGGCTTGTACTATGGATGGCTCTGAGGACTGGTATGGTCTTTTGCACGCCTCCATCTGCTTTGTCTTGTTCTCAAGTCAACGCCTACTTGATACAGAGGTAATACCAGGTTGGTGCTTTATAAAAAGAGCTTCTTGAAATTTCCCTAAAATAGATATAAATATTTTACCCACATAAACAAGCCCCCGAGTCTGAAGTTCTAGAAGTCTAGAGCCTCAGACTCCGAGTAAGTGGAAAATATTTATTGATGTTATTTTGGATATAAATGGAATAAAGAGGAAAAAATACTCAGATGCGTCGGGTAGCCAAACTGCTCCTGATATCATAATCATGATGAGGAGTCCAGATGGCGGCTTCAGAGTCCTACGCGTGTCTCTGTGAGTCATATCCGGCGATTTTATTTTTAAGCGGGATCCCTTACTATATAGGAATCTTGACCTTTAACCTGCGCTACTCGGAGGGCCGGTCTGCAACCAATCAAATGCCTCCCCTCTACTTATGTCAATCAATATCAAGATTCCACTTAGTGGGCGATTTATCCATACAAACAAGCCCCCCAGTCCGAGTGTTTGGCATGATCAAATAGTTCAGACTGATACACATTATTTTATTTTATATATTTATTGATATTGAAGTGATACATGATTTTATTTTGGACCACAAAACCCAAGTGTACTCCATCAAACTCCTAGTGGACATAATAAGTGTGATGAACTAACTCATAGAGAGTGTTCATTAAGCCGGACAGAATAGAATCATGACGGAAAATATTCAAGAAATGCGAGGAACAAATTTCTGATGGAAAATGTTCAATAAGCAGGGTGGAACAGACTCCTGATGGAGAGTGTTCAAAAAGTGAGAGGAACACATCCCTGATGGAAAGTGCTCAATATGCAGGGTGGAACAGACTCCTGATGGAGAGTGTTCAAGAAGTGCGAGGAACACATCCCTGATGGAAAGTGCTCAATATGCAGGGTGGAACAGACTCCTGATGGAGAGTGTTCAAGAAGTGCGAGGAACACATCCCTGATGGAAAGTGCTCAATATGCAGGGTGGAACAGACTCCTGATGGAGAGTGTTCAAGAAGTGCGAGGAACACATTCCTGATGGAAAGTGTTCAATAAGCAGCTTGGTGTCGACACAATAAGGAACATGCTCCTACTAGTGGTTTGCTCGTAAATGAGGATGATGGATCCTGAAGCCCAAAAGGACATATATATTATCTTAAGAATAAGTTAGCTTTCCGAGATTTACGAGGTGGAGTTAAACGTAGGGCCTAAGTTGGTCCGCGCTACACCTTATATCATTTCTATCTCGATATGGTGACCAAAGTCGGTATAATTTAGGAAGGGAGCAAACTCGACCTTTAGAAAGTGTGAGTGTAGTTGCTGATTGGAGACTGACACTGAATATGGAAGGAGAGCGGAGCTCATCTTTCAAACGTGGTGCCCTCTGACTGGAAGGTAACACACCGATAGAAAGGAGATCAAACTCCTTCAACGTTACTGCTCCATTTTATTTTATGTCTTTGTCTTTATGGTCTTTTGTATAAAACTTGTAATATATGACAGCCCCCTAGCTCAATGTTACTACTCCATTAGTAGTATTGAACTAAAATGACAAAACTTAAATTGATTATATTTTCAATTAATAATGCTATATGTAATATTATTAACATACATATATAGTATACCGATTTGAGTATATCGGATATAACATGCGTATATAATGCTAACATGTCCCCCAGACGGTAGGTTGTCTCAACGGGAGGTCAGAATGAGATCTAATAAGATGTTCAAATATATGATGGTTTCAAAATAACTCGAAATAGGTAAACTAGAGTTCACACTTGCTGACTGGAGTCCAGAACATTGAAGGTTAGAGTTACCACTTGCAGACTAAAGTTAGAGGCTGAAGGTCAGACTCTAATACTCTTAGCAGAAGGAACACTTAGTAGACTTCTAACGATGATCAAACGAATTCTACCAGAAGGCGAAGGAAACTTACTACTAAAAGTTAGAACATTACTAAAATGGCCCTGATGAGTGACTTTTGGAGATTACTTTTTCTTTGTTTTGTTAACGGTAACTATATAAATACAGCAAAACTCTATTTATACATATTCACCCACCTTCGCTTTTTTTTAGAAAACAATATATATATATATATATATATATATATATATATTTATCATGGTGTATGCTAAAATTTGTAAAGATTTTCCATTTGAAAGTAAAATATCTATATTGGTGCATGTGTTTATATATATAGGAACTAAATAATTACCGTCGTAACATTTGTATATCCTTGAAAATTTTATTATATTTATATTGTCTCATTGATGAGACACGGCATGTTATGCACTAGGCAGAGGTTGTGACTCAAAATGAGAGGTTTAAGATCAAAGGTACCGGTCCCAAGGTTTAAGTTACCATTATAATGTAGTAAGACTGTAGGGAGAGATTAGGTGTACAACGAATACCTGATATAAGGACCTTAACTAGGATGAATACGGTCGAACAACTACACCTAGGAAGTCACTTGACTGGAGGTTTATTGATCGAATGCCGGAGTGAACCTAGTTGGAGTCTTGAAATCTGAAGTTTAATCGGTGTTCCATGACTAAGGCTTTGATGCTTCCAAAACTTAAGTTGGGTCTATATGCTAGAAGATACTGATTTATAACGTGTCAACTATGTCGTGTCTCATATTCTGTATCCTTATGTATGAATACTTTTTCTTAAAAATGGTTGACAAATAAAATAAAGAAAACGATAACCTACAAAGTATATTTGTAATGTGTGAAGTAAAATGCTAAATGTCTTAAAAATCATTGTTCAATGATAAGCACAAGTTGGAGCTCGGCTTAGAAATACATTCCAAGACTAAACATTACTTATAATTTGGCCTTCATAAGGCGTCCTGATTGTAAAGTTTCGTGACCGTAAGACTAGTGGCTAAGTCTTGTTTATCGACTATTATACTTATACTTGACATTGGTGCTCATGAGCATTCCTTGACTCCTCCAACCATTCAGGTATATACATGTAGGGACTTTGTATTACTAACTTTGATTTGTGTCAACTGGAGTTTAACAAACACGTTTACACGAGCAACATAATGTAAGGGTTTTTGTTCCCCCATTTATGCTACTAATATTATTGGTAGTCTTGAACTACAGTAATAAATAGCGGGTTGATATTGTTACTTCAAATGTTTTGCTAGCTCAAAAAGAGATTCTGGTATTTAACACCAGATATTGTAGTGATTTTGCCACCATCAAGTTATGCAAATTTACAAGCAATCTTATTGTCTGTATTAGCACATCTATACACGAGTCATGTCCGTAAGAATATGCATAAAAAGGTTTACTAGTATTCAAGGTCATATGAATTCTATAATTTTACGTATATGATGTTTTTGGACCTTTTTCGTCTAGTATAAATTTAATAAACATGCATCTTTTTATCGACAGGGGATGAAAATTTGAGAACTCTAATAATGAGCAAAGTATAGTTCTAAGTGATTTATGAGAATACATATTTGGTTTGTGGACTTACCAATACATTATGGTGTCTCGAAAGGAAGATTGGTTTCTTCTAATTGTGACTCTGTAACCCATTGAAATGTTTATTTTAGAAGTTGACAGATGTAACACTTGTTGACCACATGTAGGGCTAGCACAACTAGAAAATTAAGTTAATGCTTACTGACTAGATGGTAGATGTTGGAAGTCAGACTTTACTGTCATTAGCAAAAGGATACTTTGAATTATATTAGCTTTTGATGTGATGTGACATATAACCATGACATATTAGTAGCAAGTATAACAATATTGCCTACTACATAAGGCAATTTGGTATTGTATGTGTTAAATAAACTTAGACAAGTCCTATAATTATATGAGGTTATATAAATTACCTATATACCTACAATTTTTGCAAAATGTATATATATCCTATTCTACCAATAGGAGTTAATCATAACTCAGAGGTTTCTGGCACATGTTTAGAGGGTTAAATTGTGCATCAAAAAACAAATGTAGTATTATTATTGAGTTGGTCCTTAGTGTGTAAATTATTCGGGGGTAAAGAAATCGGATTATGGCTAATGGACACCGATATTAATTTGACCCAAATATTTAGATGACAGTTAGAATGAAGCCAATATTACAAACAAGAAATGTAGTTAATGTATAATAGGTATAAATTAAAGTATGATTCGGAGGTTTGACTCAAGATGGCTGAGGGTATTGAAATGAGTATGGTATCGTTAATATGATCGGAGCCATGTATAGAAATACATTTAAAGGTGACATATGAATAATCAATCTAATAAACGGTATGACCAATATACGTTAAAAGTGTGACTCGAAGTGGTCAAAGGTTTGAATGTTCCACTAAGAAGGGATTCAGAGGGGTAACTCTACTCAGAGGGAATTTCACGTTTAAAGACTAGACAAAGGATCTCAGAGGTTTTGCTAAGAGGTCTATGTTTGGGTTTGGGTTTAATGACAACATATGATGAATAAAATCGGATTAAGAAGCCTCTAAGCTAATTTGAATAATAGATTTTTCGTAAGAGCTATTATACTCTTTCGCCCCCCTTTTTGTTTTTGAAAAATCAAAAATGATTCATTAGATGAGAGGAAGTCAGACTTCTACTAGATTACTCGCAAGACAATTAATCATTTCTCCAAAGATTGTAGCATCGAAGGTAACTGCCAAGAGGTGGTAAAAAGAGCTAAATGGAATATGATTATGTTAATTATGTAGGTACATATGCGTAAGCTTCACTACACATTAATGTCAAATTGGGAAAAATTTAAAGAAATCTGAATAAAAGTTTATAAGAGTCATTATATGCTTCCCCTTCTCTTTTTTTTTTTTTTTTTTTTTTTTTTTTTGAAAAATTAAATATCGCTTCCCGGAAATGTAACAAGTCATGTAATCTGAGGGACCTCATACGGATGATGTTCAACTAAACCAATAGAAGCAAATGTAATAAATAACATAAGATGAGTCAATCAATCGTATCATTGATCTTTAGGTGTATTGTATATTAGTCCTTAAGTGGCTAGAGTGTAAGCATGTACACCAAATATGATTATTTTTTAAAAGGTTGTGACCCAAAGTAATGGAGTTACGATATTCATTCCAACATAGATTTTCAAATAAGGTTTGGAAAATGTATTATTTATATAAAACATTATCAAGAATAAGAGTCGTATGAGAAATCATCAAAAATGGATAGAAGTATGCCTTAGGCAGACAAACTTACATGAATGACCTACTAGGTTCAGAAGGTTTTTAGAGATATACATGGTCCCAAGTAGTGGAATATGATCAACGACATGAAGTCATATCCATAAGTTAAGAGAGTCAAAGGAGTTATGTCAGATTGCATGCATCTAAATATGTAACTGAGGAATCGGAACTCGTATGGCATGCTTCAATCTTTTGGTTGAAGGGTCCAAAGATATGATTCTGAAGACTCTAACTAATGAGTCAAAAGGCAGGGTTCTGACTGACGAGTCATAAGGTATGATTCACGGTTCTGACTAAAGGGTCAGAAGATGTTGGTCGGAGTTCTGACTAAGGGGTCAGAAGGTGTTAGGCGGCATACTGACTAAGGGGTCAGAAGACGCTGATTGGAGTCTGCCTAAGGTGTTGGTCGGAGTCTGACTAAGGTATCAGCATGTATATGTTGAGGTTCTGACTAAAGGGTCTGACGGAGGGGTCAGGAGATGTTAGGCGGCATACTGACTAAGGGGTCAGAAGACGCTGGTCGGAGTCTGACTAAGGTGTTGGTCGGAGTTCTCACTAAGGGGTCAGAACTCAGAGGGTATAAACTGAGGTTATCTATCAAAATGCAAGGAGCTTCCTTCGGAGGGAATGTCCCTCGAAGGCCAGAATATCTGGATAGAAAACTTTTAACAAAAGGTGAATGATTTTTGCAAGATATTAGAAGATGTTGCAATGAAGTTATGAAATGAAAACATAATGAGAAATTAAGGAAAAAAGGTCAACAGATTCTGATTAGAATATCATTCAAACATGGAAGTCAGAAGACTTCAATTACAAGTAAGAAACTTTGTGTTTTGGTTATCATACTTCAGGGTCATAAGTCAGAGTGTTGTCCTACATCTCTTTGGCTAGGGTGTGAGGTGGAATCCCCTATTCCTTTTAGATTTACAACTTTAACATTTAGTGGTCTCTTCATCACTTTGTTTTTGTAAAGGACATCACTGTCCACGATGTACTAAAGACACTAAAAAGAAATCTTTTATTCATTTCCATCTTATGTAAAAATATCTAGTTTGTCACTTTTCAAATAAGCTATTATCTCTCTTTCTTTTATTTTAATATTTTTTTTAATAGAAAACATATCTAAGATGAGTCATTCAGACTTTGAAGGCGAAAGCCATTCGGAGGTCTGACTTCTGGACTTTAGACTCACTAAATCATTGTCAAAATTCATAATATAGATCTAGAACCACAAATTATTGCTATTATATCTTATTTTCAGATTAACAAGAAGATCAATCGCTGAATAAGTTTAACAATAAATAGGTGGTTTAACACTTATGAAAACACCATATAGAGATTTAATGGACACGAATATGTAAGAGAGTGGAATAAACAATAAAACCTGGATACCAAGTGGAGATGGAAGAAATCATGGAACATGATAGTTTGTTGTGTCCAAGGCTCCAACATGCATGGTTAGAAAGGTTCTTACCGATAGGCTCTGACTAACAACTTTAGGCTATGTTGTAGAGTTTAGCCATTCATTTTTCCACCATATTACAATTTTCTCATAGTGTACATCAACAACAGATTTGAGAAATTAGAAAATCAAAAACAAAGAAGTAAGAGCGACCGATGGCTATGCCGGTCCCACGGATGGCGCCATTTGTTTGAACGGTATTTTCCCTTAGCTATATACACCTTGAGATATCTTCAAATATGATCATCCATCTATAGTATAACAATCTGAGAGCCAAAGAAACAAGGAAATGTCAGTGTGCAACATAGGGGGATGGCCCCTGTGAGGCACCTCCGACGCTCAAGTCAGGCACACTCCGGGTAACAATAGATGAGATCTTAAAATAAACGAGAGAGTGAGTATTCAGGGGGCATTGTATATATTTTGTGCTTATCTTCCTTATGCAGAAGGAGAGGATATTTATAGCCTCTCTTGCTTAATTCCCATTGGCTCCTAACACCAAGCAGAGGAGTACCTATGATCTGGGTAAAAGAAGGAGCTCCTGGCTTGTACTATGGATGGCTCTGAGGACTGGTATGGTCTTTTGCACGCCTCCATCTCTCAAGCAGCTTTATCTGCTTTGTCTTATTCTCAAGTCAACGCCTACTTGATACAGAGGTAAGACCAGGTTGGTGCTTTATAAAAAGAGCTTCTTGAAATTTCCCTAATATAGATATAAATATTTTACCCATATAAACATGGTTGTAGTACTTTATTTGATTCAAGTCTATGGTTGTACCACTATATATATATATATATATATATATATATATATATATATATATATATATATATATATATATATATTTAGGCTTTGAGATACATTTCTTGAGTTATGCCAAGAGATGAAGGAACTCTTGACTAAAAAGCAACGATGGTGTTGAAAAGTATTTGAATATGGTTGTAGTACTTTATTTGATTCAAGTCTATGGTTGTAGCACTATATATATATATATATATATATATATATATATATATATATATATATATATATATATATATATATATATATATATATATATATATATATATATATATATATATATATATATATATATATATATAATTTTTGGATTTATCAATGTATTTTAAGTATTAACTTATGTATTTTTGTATCTTTTTGAGGATTATTATGAAAAATTATGGTTTCATATGATAGCGTTGTTAAAATTTTTTGTTATATCTCTGTTGAATTCTTATACCAAACAAGATAATTCATTCTCTATTATATTTTTCTCCTAGAATATTGTTGTTAAAATTTTTTGTTATATGGTTTTGCTATGTTTAATTAGTTTTTCTTTTTCGGATGTTGTGGTTACTCGATTAAAGCAACTTAGCAAGGAGATCGAGTGGATGGTTGAAACAACGGTCATTGTTGAAGTTAATCGCACTCATTTGCTTCTTTTTGTTTTTGGGACTTTGGTGTTTAAAGCCAAGTAACTTTCTAACTTGGGTTCGTTGTTTTCTTTTTATTAATTTGTGTTTGAAAATTTTTGTTTATTTTAATATATTGGGGTTTTGTGTGATAATTTATGAGGATGTATGAGATGCTTTTGCAGGTGCAAGACTTGCTTCCAAGTGTCCAGGGTGCCATTTCCAAGTTTCTTACTTTTGTTTTTCGGTTTTAAATTTTATGAAGCTACACTATGTTTGATTTTAAGAAAATTTAGTCACATTTTATGGGGTTTTAACAACGTTTGATGCAAGAGAGCTTATAGAAGATCACCAAATAACGTGGAAGGTTTTGATGCTCTCTCTGGTGGCATATAAACTTATTATCTTACATATTAATTCTTCTAGTGATTTTCCTATGTTGGGAGAGGGATCGGATAGAAAAAAGATTTGCACAGCATCGTACAATCAAAACTAAATCTTTATTAACATAATCTATAGAACTCACACCTTACAATGCTTCGATAAGGTTCCTCTCTCTATATATATACATATATATATATATATATATATATATATATATATATATATATATATACATATATATATATATATATATACATATATATATACATATATATATACATATATATATACACACACATATAAGTCTAAGAGATGTGATTGAATAGTGTAACTCTTCAATGAACCTTTTCATAAAGGTTGTGTCCTTTTGGAAGGGACACAACTCTTCGGTTTATCTAAATGCTCGTTTAGGTCCATACACTTTCTTTAATTACAATAATAAATACAATATCTAATATATTTACATAATTATTCTAAACAATCAATATTTATCTATCATTCTCCCCCTTAATCTTGATTGTTCTTGGATAAATTTTCAACTCCAAGTAGTTGCCTCATTGTGACAAACTTAATTCTTGGTAGTGCTTTAGTAAGTATTTCGGCTTTTTGTTTTTCTCCACTGATGTGCTCGACTATCAAATCTTCTATTTCAACACATTCTCTGATGAAATGGTACTTGTTGTCAATGTGTTTGCTTCTTCCATGAAATACTGGATTCTTCATTAGTGTTATAGCTGACTTGTTATCAACATAAATCTTGATTTTTTGTTCTTCAGTATTTGTAATCTTGCTGAGTAGTCTCTTTAACCATATTGCTTGACTTGCTGCTGCTGTATCTGCAATAAATTCTGTTTCACATGATGATAATGCTATTGTTCTTTGTTTCTGAGTACTCCAACTAATACATGAGTTTCCAAAGTAGAAAACTATTCCCGTTGTGCCTTTTCCTTCTTGTGTATTAATGCCATATCTACTGTCCCTATAACCTTCTATGTTGTTTCCTCTTTCGAATCCATAAGCTATTCCATGATCTTTAGTTCCTTTGATGTACCTTAATATTATTTAATAGCTCTCATATGTTGCTCCCATGGTTCTTGCATAAAACGACTAAGTAATCCCACTGAGTAACTTACGTCGGGTCTTGTATGCAATATATATCGTAAACATCCAACTATGCTTCGATAATCTGTGGCATCTACATATGTTCCTTTTGAAAGTTTTGTCAATTTAAGTCGTGCTTCCATAGGTATCTTTGCATCATTGCAGTCTAGCATACCTGCATCTTTGAGTATCTTATTTGTGTAGCCTGTTTGTTTTAATTGAAATCTTACCATAAGTTTGCATAACTTCATATCCGAGATAGTGTGAAGACCACCCCTTACGGGGTTGTCCTAAGTGACTAGGTCCCACAATTTGCAATACGATATCAATCATAACTAAGATAGAATAATTTAGTTGCAGAAATAGAATTACAATACAAACATTAGGATAACTTTAATATAGATTTTAGTATAGAGTTATGGTTTTCAAATTAAACTTATAAAGGTACAAGACTAGTCTAATACATGCCATAATATAATCAAATCAAATCTACCCAGACCACCACAATTTATCATCTTCAAAGCTGTACCAAAAGGGCGTTTGAGTAGTGGTCTTTGTAAAATTCAACTTGATCTTGGAGACCTAAGTACTAGGTCTAGCAGGTGCTTTACCCTTGTCTTTTCCTGTAAAGGGATTTAACAACAATTGTAAGCAATGCTTAGTAAGATTATAGATTTAATCAGATTACATGCATCATAACAAGGCGGAATGTGGGTATAGCATGATATAACTTGACTGCCGCCACAGCCACGCAAGATTGAGACATAATTTATAAGAACATGTTGATGTCCTTGCCACGCTCACGCTTTTAGTGGAAGCTATCCACTCAATACTAGGCTAGCTACCAGCAAACTACGTGGGGGGAGCATCGGAGTAATCAATACCAAGTTCAATAGAACTGGTAACATAACAAGGTCTTGAACAATAGACCGACAAGACTAAATATGCTAAGCTGAAATCAATACATCAAAGGTCCAAGCAATGTTGGAAAGCATAAATAAACAAAGTCATGATAGCAATATCAATATTGTAACAGTAACTGAAACGAACTGTAAATACAAGTGGTGCAATATGATATATCAAAGAGCTGTCATGATCCACAGGGCATCACCGAACCACGGTGAGCACATGTCACAATCCAGCTGAACATAAATTAATGCCAAATAAACTATCACCAACAATATGTCTCAACCGGAATCAAACATGTAAAACTAAATATCTATCACTCAAAGGTTTTACTGAATTTAAACTGAGCTGTTGTCTTTATCAAGCGAATTTCTCCACCACCTGAGTTATCTCAGGATTTTACTTTAGACTTTGACTTTCTGGACTTAGCTTTGCTTTACAATCTTTGACCCACTTTTGATAACTTTAAACTTTCTTACTTTATTCAGAATTTATCTGAACCTGTCCAGAATTTATCATTGCAAGAACATTAGCATTAAACTTTAATTGGCCTGATTCTGATAACTCATAAACTTTTATATTTTAATTATATGCGCATGTATTGGTATCAATTTTATTGTAAAATGCCACATGTCACACCCCGTTACCCCGGTTGGCAACGAAGCGTGACGTCGCGGAAGCGTAACCATAATCATAACGAATGACCACTATATGGACGTTTTCAAAAATACATTGATTTAACTTCAAATATAAATATTGTTTTTACACAATCCAAAATACAGCGAAGTAGTTCTTAAAATACCAAGATTTAAATACACGATTTAGTTTATCCGGAAAGATGCATGTAAATCTCCGAGTTTGAAAATGATGCGACTCCAAAATGAACGGAAGCCTTGGAATATTTCCGAGAATGTGCGTGTCTTAAATACCTGAAAATACATGCTAAAATACGTCAACAAATTTTTGGTGAGCTCATAGGTTTACGTGAAAAGACCAGTTGTATGGACATTATCAGAGGAGTAGAATTTATAAAATCATAAACTCCGTGTATGTATTACATAAACCATCATGCAACCGAAGCTTAATTAAAATGAGTTTGCCCTGTGTAGTATCCCCGACTGTAATACCGTGTGTTAAATATATTTGCACTCGCTGTTAGCCGACCCGAACTAACCCGAATGGGGGGCATGACTCCCGATAGATCTATTCACAATATATTCGTGCTTGCAAATAAATGCAATTAACGGTTCATGATTTGAGGGCTGATGGATCCAAACATGTAATACATATAAGAAATACACAGTTTTGATGTCCATATAAAAAAATTGCATGTATTTCCACCCCAATAGATAGTGAAAATAGGGGCTATGAAGACTCACCGCATGTTGATGGCAAAATAATCGTAAAAACGACGATTTTTGTTGTTGATGAGTGATGACACCGGATGCGTTTAACCGAGTCCTAAATGATATAAGGGATTTAATAACTCCCATATATGATAATATGTATGTATAAATGTTGTTATGTTTTAAATCACCCAACATTGCAAGTTTATAAATAAAACCCACTTAAAACGTCAAGTTTATATATATAATTTTCCAGCTTTTTCGGAGGTTTTTCGGCCTACTTTGAGGCTGTTTTTGACCAAGCTCCAAAATGTTTTAGGCTTTGATTTTCTAGGACATTAAACTACTATATACAAAGGATTTTTAGAATCAAGAACGGCCATTTTTCGACATGTTTAGGTTTGTGAAAAAGCTCGTTAAAAACCCTATGTTGGCCATTTTTGAGCTGTCAAACTTTCAGTTTCCCAAATAATTTCTGGAGGTCTTAAACTCCAAAATAAATTATGAAAACTTCCAGATCTATAGTTAAGACATAGATCTAACTATTGAGACAAAAATCAACTTATTTTGATAAGTTATGAATTAGTTATGATTTTTCAAAGTCGATATAAATTTTCTGCCGAAAATCCGCAGTTTATAAGCTTGAAATAACTTATGATTCTTCTTGGTTATTCAAAGACTACTTGTATAAAAAGTTATAAAAGTTATAAAACACATATATAACACTTGTTTTCATTATATTAACACTTTTATGATGTGTTCATATATTCATAAACACATTTAAAGAAACAACTTAAAAATAAAAACTAGAAACTTATAAACTTGAGTTTTTATGAAACTTGTTGTTGTTGGTGATTATATATATTATGCAAGACTTATATAAACATAAATATATGATGAAATAAGTTAGTATTTACTTACTTTGATGTGTTAGGAGTATGAAATTGAGAAGAAGTTGGATCTCTTGCAAGATTTGGGCCAAGAACACTTGAATTTCACCAAGAACACTTGAATTTCATCAAGAACACTTGAATGAAAATATTGGTAATGTGTGTGTGGGATCCGGTGTTTAGAGAGAAAAGAGAAGAGTTTTGGTGTGAAAATAATGAAAGGGAAGCTCTCTATTTATAGGCAAAGTCTTGGAGGTTGAATTGATGGTGATAAGAGGGGTGGAGTGTAAGATCTTCTTTGAATTGAAAGAAGGATGGTGTAGAGGGATTTGATGTTGAAATGTTGAGTAAAAAATACATTCTTTTGGTCCTTTTGTCCTTACCTATGGCAGGCCTCTAAGATGTATTTTTGATGTATTTTTATTATTTTTTTTGTATAAAAGTATTTAGAAATGTATTCTTGTATTTCCCTTTTTATGTAATTTCATAAATACTTATGGATGCATTGTTTTAATGAATTGTTTTAGTCTTGCATAATTAATGTTAAGTAATTGTATTAGTGTATGATTAGTGTCACTAATCATAGATTAATTATGTACTTACTTGAATTAATCCTTCATATCGTAAATTGAGCGGATTAATTGATTTCACGATTCATCGCACCGATAAATTTGATTCTAATTGAGTTGAATTTTCTAATAAACATTGTTAATCACTTGATTAATCTCTAATGACCACTGATTAGGTTATAATTGGCTATTAAATACAGATTAGGTCGTAGATGCTAACCTGGTTTAATGTCGGATGTTACAGTCTCCCCCTGTTAAGGGAATTTCGTCCCGAAATTAGCTCGTGTTCTCCACTGCTTGAGTATTTGAGAACAGATGAGGGTATTTTTCCCGGAACTGATCTTCGCGTTCCCATGTAAACTCAGGACCTCGCTTAGAGTTCCATCTGACTTCTATTATCAGGATCCGGCTGTGCTTTTGTTTCTTGACTTCTCGGTCCAATATTTCCACGGGTTGTTCAATGAAGTTCAACTTATCATCTAGCTCTAGCTTGTCCATAGGTATAACGAGTGTTTCATCAGCCAGACACTTCTTAAGATTGGACACGTGGAAGGTATTATGAACATTACTATGCTCTGGGGGCAGATCGAGTCGGTAGCCTACCGGGCCAATTCTTTTGGTGATCTTGAATGGTCCGATATAACGAGGATTGAGTTTTCCTCGTTTCCCAAAATGGATTACGCCTTTCCAAGGCGAGGCTTTCAATATTACCTGATCTTCCTCCTGAAATTCCAAATCCTTCCATCGAACATCTGCATAGGTTTTCTGTCTATCCCGTGCGATCTTTAATCGGTTCCGAATCTGGACTATTTTTTTTCCTGTAGTCTCTTGAATAATCTGGGGTCCAGTGATCTGGCTATATCCTAACTCAGCCCAACAAAGCGGTGACAGACACTTTTGCCCATAAAGTGCCTCAAATGGAGCAGCTTTAATGCTCGTACGATAATTCCACGAAGTCAAATGAGTATCCCAACACTTCCCAAAATCCATTACACAGGCTCTTAACATAGGTTCTAGGGTTTGAATCTTTCTTTTATTTTGACCATCGGTCTGATGGTGATAAGTGGTACTCATGTCAAAGTTTGTAACCAAAGCTTGTTGTAATATGTAAGGTCTACCACTACGAGATCTATCTAGACGCGGAACCGTCAACGAGTGCGGAATCCTCGTTAACGGGTAGACGGAAACAACTCTCAATCAAGAAACACGGAGACTATTAGAAGCTGAACGAACGACACACGAACGCACCTACGAACTGATTCTCTCCAAAACGGCACTAATACTGATGATAAACTCGAAATCGCTTAATGCTTAATCACTCTCGAATTCTGCAAAAAGTCTGATAATTAATCGAGTCTATCCCTAATTATAGAGGCTAATTCGAGTCTGTTATGGGCCAAACTCGAATCTGGCCCAAGGCCCATTCGAGTTTGTCCTCACTGACATTCTCGAATCTGCCTATATTCGTATCTAGGACCACATTCGAATCTGATACAGATTCGAATGTCAAACCTTATAGAATTCGAATCTAACTAACTTGTATTTGAAACTTATGTTATTAACTTATATTTGAATTAATCTTTGAACTTTATGTTTGAACTTCTTGTAATATGATACATCAAGTTCAAACACACAATCTATAACTGTCAAACATACATTAACATATATATCAAACACTAGTTAATTCCCAATACTTTGAATATTACTTAAACCAAAATGTTAGATCGCTTAGACTGCTATCGTCACACAGGGTGTACCAACAGACTCCCCCTTGACGATAGCTTCTAACTATTTACATCAAGTTTAAGTACTAGAACTATATATGCTACTGTGTGCATATAAACCAGCATCTATACAAACTTTTACTACCTTCTGGAACTTCCTGGCTTCAGATCTCCATGCTTCAATAAAGAAGACAGGTTGATCATGTAGCTTCTTCAGGTCATCCTTCGATAGATTTATTAAGTGCAGTGGATCATACACTCTCAAAATCACTTTGTCCTGTGTGTCTTCCATGACTGCTTCTGTTGTGTCATTATCTACGTACCACCATTTCATGTTACTCAAAATGTTCTGTGGCATCGATTTCATAGGCACCCTTTTCAAGCATTTGACTGGTTTATAAACCATTCTGGCCCAAGGCCTTCCCGTATGAGGATCTATCCTTGATCCATCCTCTACTCTTTTGCCTGATCTCGGCTTAAGTCTTTCAAACTTTCCCGAACGACCCTCTTTTCTTATTATTTTTGCCATAACTTCAGCATACGGGTCCTCGCCGATATTGATCAGTTCTTTCCATGCTAATTCCTTTACTTCAATCTTGGGCAGTGTATTGAATGCTTTCAGTGTTCGCCTCAAGTATTGGAGGCCATCTCTTCTTTTCAAAATAAACAGCTGCAGTTCTCGGTCAAAGAACCAGCTTATAATCCCTCCTGAGAAATTTCCAGCACCCGGAATTCTCATCTTCTTTTTCATCTTCAGCTGTTCTTTCTTTTCTTCCTCTTTAAACCAAAGCTTTATCAACTCAGCTCTTGATGGCTCTTTCTCTGCTTCTTCAAGTTCGGTGTCTTCGACTGAGGCTATCTTGATGTCATCTATATCAATCACATTGTGATTATTGCCCACATATAATTCCGTGATAAGTTGTGAATTTATGATCACCTCGTTGACGTTATCGTCCTCGTCCTCTATCACTTCGTCGTCAGATTTCCAATCAACAATCTCCTCAGGAATGAATTCCCCTTCCTCCAACTCTTCTGCTTCATCTTCAAAGTCAAATTTCATTAGCTCTTCCTCAATATCTTTTAGCGCATCTATCATGTCGCTATCCAATGTTCTTGAAGAACCAGCCTCTCCTCCTTCACCTTCTGCTTGACTTGGCTCCCCCTGAGACTGAGCAGCCTGAGCAGCAGAAAAATCTACTGGCTCATTCTGTCTTTGAGAGCTGGGATCATTGCCTTGGTTATCTTCATTATCATCATCCTTCCTGCCCACTTCTTGATCTTGGCACGATGTATCCCCCTGAGCCTGTAAATTTTTCATTAGTTGCTCAACTAGGGAGCGCATCGTCCTTAGCTCGGCTGCCTGATCAGCGACAAACGTCTTTAACTCTACATTCTCTTCCTGAACTTGTTCCACAATCTTCTTCAAATCGGCATTCTCTTTATCTAGATTTGCATTATGAGTCTGAATTTCACCGATTGGCTTTGTCAGGCCTAAGATTTGGACATTTTGGAAGTCAACGCGAGCATTAAGCTGCAGAAACCTTTGGTTGTCGGCGTATCTGGTCGAGGTTGATGGGATGGATTGAAGTGGAGTTGGAATGATCGGCGATGGGATGTATGGTTCATCATTAGGTGGTGATGGTGGAATGGTGGTCTGAGGTTCCTGAGGTTGAGGAGTTTGAGTTTGAGGATTTTATGGTTGTTCTGATGAAGCTGAAGACGATCCTTGCATAAATCTGTGACGCTTGGCCCGTTGCCTTGTCACTAATGGTGCAACTTCTTCTTCTTCAAAATCAGAGTCATCAGACTCTCTTGATATTCTCCTCCTCGAAGCTTCTTCATTTACTACCAACCTTGATCCATAAGTTCCTATTTGAACATGAGGTTCTGTAGTTTCGGAATCTGGAGCTTCAACCTGTATCCCCTCCATCTCTTCTAATTCGGTAGCTGATGATGACAAGTCATTACCAGTCTGCTCTGGTTCATATTCATCAACATCCCTCAGCACATCTTCTTCTCCCTCTGGAGGCTCAAGCAATTCTCCAACTAATGCTGCAGATATTTCTTCATTGGCGTGAGGTCCTGCTTCCCAAATTTCATATAGAATCTGGCACAACTGATCAGCTTCACTTGGAATATTCGAAGGCCCGGCCTCTTGTACTTCTGGCTGTTGACTTGTAGAAGGCCTGGTTGCCTGTGTTTGACTCGCAGTAGGTCTTTGTCATCTCCTTTGAGGTTGTGCTCGCGGTTGTTGTCTTTGTTGTTGCGGTGGCTGTCTGGCTTGAACTTCCACTTCTCCTGCCCAATTGGCAGTATCTGGTGCTTCAAAATTCCTATCCAAAACAGCTCCAAACAATGGTCGCTCGACCGGAACCGCCAACTTTCCTCTATGCGAGGAGCAATCCGCAAAAATCCTTTTATCCATCACTGCTACGCTTTGGATCTCATTCAGCTGAGGCAGATTCAGCAAGAAATGCCTGATGAGCATCATTATAAATCGAGGATACAACAGAAATTGTTGCTGCTCTAGAGCCAAAATTTGATGGACGAATTCTGAGAAAAACATCTAAGAAAAGCTGAATGGCCGATTATACAGTAAAGCGATCATCCCTGATTGGATCTTCGAGACGATATAGTCAAAACCGGCTTTCATTGCCATGAAACAAACCATGAAAACATGAGCCAAAAATCTCCATTGGCCAATAAGCCCGCTCTTCATGTAAGAAGTCTTTGTAACATCTAAACTGTAACCCATTCTCTGAAAGGCCGCTTGCCTAATACTCAGAGGAAAATCAATAGGCCCAGATTCTTCTTCCTGAGAGCCTAGGTGCAACACTTGACGCAGCATATCGGCAGAGAACACTGTCACACCCTACTACTCCGGTTGGCAGCGAGGCGTGACGAGTGCGGAAGCGTAACCATAATCATAATGAACAACCACTATATGGACGTTTTTAAAATACATCGTTAATGCTTTAAAACATAGTAATGTTTTACATGAGGAATGAAGTTCCCACAAATACAGAGATTTAATTACATAATTAAAATATCCAAAATAATGCAGCTAAATCTCCGTTAAATTGAATATGCATGCGACTCCATGGATGCGGAAGCTTGAAAGTAAAATACGTCCGAGGCATACTTGCCTTAATTTCCTGAAAATACACGCTTAAATACGTCAACAAAAATTGTTGGTGAGCTCATAGGTTTACACGTAAATCTGACTCGTATGGACAACAATAATAGAGATTGAATTTATAAAATGATAAATTCCTTGTTATGTATTACATATAAACGATCATGCAACCGAAGCTTAATTTAAAATAAGTTTGCTCTGTGCAGTATTCCCATACGTAATACCATTTGTTGAATATATATGCACCCGCTGTTAGCCAATCCGACTAACCCGAGTGGGGGACATGACTCCCAATAGATCTATCCACAATATATTCGCGCTTACAAATAAATGCAATTAACGGTTCATGATATCAGAGCTAATGGAACCCAATGTGTAATACATAATAGAAATGAAAATATTTCCGTGTCCATATGAAAACGAAGCATGTATTTCATCCCCAAAACATAACAGTGTGAAAATAGGGGCTATGAGAACTCACCGAGCGTGTGATGGTAAAAACTAGCGTAAAGAGCTTTTAGCGTAAAGTGACGGATGATGCACCGAGCGAGATTAAACGGGTCCTAAATGATAATAAGGACTTAATATCTTTAATACATGATGATATATATATATATATATATATATATATATATATATATATATATATATATATATATATATATATATATATATATATATTTATAGATTTTTATGTCTTAAATCACCCAACATTACAAAAATAAGATTTGCTTAAAACGTCAAGTTTATATATATATATATAATTTTCCAGCTTTTTCGGAGGTTTTTCGGCCTACTTTGAGGCTGTTTTTGACCAAGCTCCAAAATGTTTTAGACTTTGGTTTTCTAGGACATTAAACTACTATATACAAAGAATTTTTAGAATCAAGAACGGCCATTTTTCAAGTTGTTTAGGTTGGTGAAAAAGCTCGTTAAAAACGCTATGTTGGCCATTTTTTAGCTGTCAAACTTTCGGTTTCCCAAATAATTTCTAGAGGTCTTAAACTTCAAAATAAATTATGAAAAATTACAGATCTATAGTTAAGACATAGATCTAACTTTTGAGACAAGAATCAACTCATTTCGTTGAGTTATGAATTAGTTATGATTTTTCAAAGTCGATATAAATATTCTGCCGAAAATCCGTAGTTTATAAACTTGAAACAACTTATGATTCTTGTTGTCTATTTAAAGACTACTTGTATAAAAGTTATAAAAACACATATATATCACATGTTTTCATAATATTAACACTTTTATAATGTGTTCATATATTCATAATCACATTTAAGGAAACAACTTAAAAATAAAAACTAGAAACTTATAACTTGAGTTTTTATGAAACTTGTTGTTGTAGGTGATTGTATATATTATGCAAGACTTATATAAACATAAATATATGATGAAACAAGTTAGTATTTACTTACTTTGATGTATTTGGAGTATGAAATTGAGAAGAAGTTGGAACTCTTGCAAGATTTGAACCAAGAACACTTGAAGTTCACCAAGAACACTTGAATGAAAATGTTTGTAGTGTGTGTGTGTGTGGGATCCGGTTTTGAGAGGAGAGAAAGAGATATTTTGGTGTGAAAATAATGAAAAGGAAGCCCTCTATTTATAGGCAAAGTCTTGGTCTTTCAAATGGAGGTGGAGTGTAAGATCATGTTGAAATGAAAGGAGAATGGGGTGTGAAAGATTTGATTATGAAAGGTTATGGAGTTGGGAAATAAAAAATTGAAATCAAATCTTGGGTAGTACTACCCTATGACCAGATTTTTATGGATTATTTTCATGTATTTATATATATTTTTTTTGTATAAAAGTATTTAGAATGTATTCTTGTATTTCCCTTTTCTTGTAAATTCATAAATACTTTTGAATGCATTGTTTTAGTCTTGCATAATTAATGTTAAGTAATTGTATTAGTGTATGATTAGTGTCACTAATCATAATTTAATTATGTACTTAGTTGAATTAATCCCTCATATCGTAAATTGATCGGATTAATTGATTTCCCGATTCATCGCACCGATGAATTTGATTCTAATTGAGTTGACTTTTCTAATAAACCTTGTTAATCACTTGATTAATTTCTAATGACCACTGATTAGGCTATAAATGACTATTAAATACATATTAGGTCATTGTTGCTAACCTGGTTTAGTGCCGGATGTTACAGTCTCCCCCTGTTAAGGGAATTTCGTCCCGAAATTAGCTCGTGTTCTCCACTTCTTGAGTACTTGAGAACAAGTGAGGGTATTTTTCTCGGAACTGATCTTCGCATTCCCATGTAAACTCAGGACCTCGCTTAGAGTTCCATCTGACTTTTATTATCGGGATCCGGCTGTGCTTTAGTTTCTTGACTTCTCAGTCCATTATTTCTACGGGTTGTTCAATAAAGTTCAACTTATCGTCTAATTCAAGCTCATCCATGGGTATAACGAGTGTTTCATCAGCCAGACACTTCTTAAGATTGGACACATGGAAGGTATTATGGACGTTACTAAGCTCTGGGGGCAGATCGAGTTGGTAAGCTACCGGGCCAATTCTTTTGGTGATCTTGAATGGTCCGATATAACGAGGATTGAGTTTTCCCCGTTTCCCGAAACGGATTACGCCTTTCCAAGGCGAGACCTTCAACATTACTTGATCTCCCTCTTGGAATTCCAAATCCTTCCGTCGAATGTCTGCATAACTTTTCTGTCGATCCCGCGCGATCTTTAATCGGTTACGAATCTGGGCTATCTTTTCTGTAGTCTCCTGGATGATCTCAGATCCAGTAATCTGACTATCTCCTACTTCAGCCCAACAAAGAGGTGATTGACACTTTCGCCCGTAGAGTGCCTCGAATGGGGCGGTCTTAATGCTCGAGTGATAGCTGTTGTTATAGGAAAACTCGACTAATGGCAGGTGCCTGTCCCAACTTTTGCCAAAATCGATGACACATGCCCTTAACATGTCTTCCAAAGTCTGAATCGTCCTTTCACTCTGACCATCCGTTTGCGGGTGATAGGCTGTGCTCATATCTAGGCGTGTACCCAGTGCTTCTTGCAATGACTGCCAAAATCTTGATGTGAACCGGCTGTCCCTGTCTGATATAATTGATACAGGTACTCCATGTCTTGAGACGACTTCTTTAAGATAGATTCGTGTTAACTTATCCATCTTATCAGTCTCCTTGATTGGCAGGAAATGTGCAGTTTTGGTAAGTCGATCCACAATCACCCAAATAGTGTCATAACTTCCAGAAGTTTTTGGCAACTTGGTGATGAAATCCATGGTGATGTTTTCCCACTTCCACTGGGGTATTTTCCGGTTGAACTAGCAATCCTGATGGTTTTTGGTGCTCAGCCTTAACCTTCAAACATGTTAAGCACTTGCTGACATAGGTAGCAATGTCAGCCTTCATGTTTGGCCACCAGTACATTCCTTTCAATTCGTGATACATTTTATCTGACCTTGGATGGATAGCATATCTTGTCTTATGCCCTTCATCCATGACCAGCTTCCTTACTCCTCCGAGTTTTGGTAGCAAAATTCTGCCCATGAAGTATCGACATCCATCTGGCTTAATTTCAAACTGCTTATCCATACCTCTCAAGGCTTCATCCAGTAGATTACCCTCCTTGACTGCTTCTTCTTGTGCCTTGCGGACTTGAGAGTTTAGGTTTGACTGTATAGTCATGACCAAAGCTCGGACTCTCAAGGGTTTAACCCGTTCCTTTCGGCTCAGGGCATCGGCTACGACGTTTGCCTTCCCTGGATGATAACGAATTTCGCAGTCATAGTCGCTAAGTAGTTCAACCCAACGACGCTGCCTCATATTTAGCTCTTTCTGATTCAGAATATGCTGAAGGCTTTTATGGTCTGTGAACACCGTGCATTTAGTTCCATACAGGTAGTGCCTCCATATTTTGAGAGCAAACACCACTGCTCCAAGCTCTAAGTCGTGAGTCGTATAATTCACCTCGTGAATTTTGAGCTGTCGTGATGCGTATGCAATGACTTTATCCCTTTGCATGAGCACACAACCTAATCCATTGTGTGAGGCATCACAGTAGACCACAAAATTTTCAGTCCCTTCAGGTAAGGAAAGAATTGGTGCACTACACAATCTTTGCTTTAACTGCTGAAACGCCTTTTCTTGCTCTTCACCCCAGATATACTTCACATCTTTCCGAGTCAATTCTGTTAAGGAACCTGCTATCTTTGAGAAGTTTTCGATAAATCACCTATAATAACCGGCAAGTCCTAGAAATTGGCGGATTTCCGTGGGGGTTCTAGGAGTTGCCCAGTTCTTTATGGCCTCGATTTTTGATGGATCAACTTGGATTCCCTGGCTGTTGATCACATGTCCAAGGAATTTAACTTCTCGCAACCAAAATTCACATTTTGAAAATTTGGCGTATAACTGTTCCTTCTCTAACAACTCCAAGATCAGCTTGAGATGTTGTTCATGCTCCTCCTTATTTCTGGAATAGATGAGAATATCGTCTATGAACACTATTACGAATTTGTCCAGATACGGTTTACACACTCGATTCATGAGGTCCATGAATACGGCTGGTGCGTTGGTTAAACCGAATGGCATTACCTGGAATTCGTAATGTCCATATCGAGTTCTGAATGCTGTCTTGGGAATGTCTTCTTCCCGAACCTTTACTTGATGATAACCGAATCGCAGATCAATCTTAGAGTAGAAGCTAGATCCCTGTAGTTGGACAAACAGGTCATCAATTCTGGGGAGAGGGTAGCGGTTCTTTACCGTTAACTTGTGTTATCTCATCGGTATCATGCACGATTCTGAAGGATCCTCTTTTCTTTGTTGCACGAACAAGACCGGAGCTCCCAAAGGTGAGGAACTTTGGTCAGAATGAACCTTTTATCGTCAACTCTTGTACTGATTGGCGAGCTCTTGCAGCTCGAGAGGCGAGTCGTATATGGGCTCTGGCGACCCGGGCAAGCTCCCGGCACCAAGCGATTTGAAACTCTACGTGCCTAGTTGGCGTAAGGCCAGGAATCTTCCGGAAGACTTCGGATAGTCCAGAAACCACTGAAGAGCCTCGAGTCGATCTCTCCTCCTACTCGTTTCTACAATTTGCACCCATACTGAAGGACAACCTTTCACTAA
>JAANYP010006892.1:0-133537 GCA_020465985.1 Centrapalus pauciflorus | reverse complement strand
GGAATCGGTAGAGGCTGTAGACTGCCATAAGGCTGCTGATGCTCCGCTTTGACTAATCGGCATGTAACACAATTATCAACATGTTGGCCTACGTCTCTTTTCATACCGGGCCACCAATATTCGGCTTTTAGATCGTTGTACATCTTGGTGCTGCCAGGATGTACCGAGAAGTTAGAACAGTGGGCTTCCGAAAGAATTTTCTGTCGAACATCAACAAATTTGGGAACCCAGACACGATCTTTGAAAAGCTTCAAGCCACGAGGGCTATCGGTTAAGAACTGAAGTTGCCCTTTCATGTCCTCAGAGTTGAGGTTTTCTTCTTTTCGGGCTTCGGCTTGAGCAACGAGAATTTCATCAATCAAAGTTGATGAAAACAAAGTATGGGTCAAGGTATAGAGACATTTAGCAGAGTAAGATTTACGACTCAATGCGTCGGCCACCACATTCGCTTTGCCAGGGTGATAAAGAATATCACAGTCATAGTCTTTGATGAGTTCCATGGAGCGTCGCTGGCGCATGTTGAGCTCCTTCTGGCTGAATATATACTTAAGGCTCTTGTGATCCGTATACAGCTGACATTTGGTGCCGTAGAGATAATGCCGCCATGTTTTCAACGCAAAAGTCACAGCAGCAAGTTCAAGGTCATGAGTCGGATGACTCTTTTCATGATCCTTAAGTTGGCGAGAAGCATATGCTATGACTCTGCCTCTTTGCATCAAAACACACCCGAGTCCTTGATAGGAAGCATCGCTGAAGACTACAAAGTCTTCATTACCTTCGGGTAAGGCCAGAATAGGCGCTTCGGTAAGTTTCTGTTTTAAAGTTCGAAATGCATTCTCTTGAGCTTCTTCCCAAATAAAGGGAACATTCTTGCGAGTAAGAGATGTAAGAGGCATGGCTAGTTTTGAGAAGTCCTTAATGAATCGACGGTAGTAACCCGCCAATCCCAAGAAACTTCGGATTTCAGTGGCTGATTTGGGAGCTTCCCAATTTTGAATGGCTTCTATCTTAGAAGGATCCACAGAGATTCCTTCACCAGATATCACATGACCAAGGAATTGTATTTGTCGCAACCAAAATTCGCATTTAGAGAACTTGGCGTAAAGTCGCTCCTTGCGCAGCAACTCTAGCAGCTCTCTAAGATGCACAGCATGCTCAGCTTCGGTTTTCGAGTAGATGAGAATATCGTCTATAAAGACGATAACAGACTTATCGAGCATTGGTCTACAAACGCGGTTCATTAGATCCATGAACGCCGCAGGAGCGTTTGTAAGGCCAAAGAGCATAACAAGAAACTCGTAATGCCCATATCTGGTACGGAAAGCCGTTTTAGGGACGTCTTCTTCATGAACTTTGAGCTGATGATACCCAGATCTAAGATCGATCTTTGAGAAGTAACTGGCTCCCTGAAGTTGGTCGAAAAGATCGTCTATTCTGGGCAACGGATATTTGTTCTTTATTGTTACCTTGTTCAACTCCCTATAATCTATGCACATCCGGAGAGTCCCATCTTTCTTCTTAACGAATAAAACAGGAGCTCCCCAGGGAGATGAACTTGGTCGTATGAGTCCCTTGTCAAGCAATTCTTGCAATTGCTTCATCATTTCTTGCATCTCAGCAGGTGCAAGTCTATACGGGGCTCGAGCAATTGGTGCCGCGCCGGGCACTAAATCAATTCTGAACTCCACCTGACGGTCTGGTGGGAGTCCAGAGATATCCTCGGGAAAGACATCTGGAAATTCAGAGGCTATCGGTACCTCGGCTAAAGTTTTCTTTTCAGACTTAGCATCTATTGCATATGCTAAGTATGACACGCAACCCTTAGCTATATGTTTCCTAGCTTTGACTACAGAAATTAAACATAAGTCACCTTTCTTTCTGTCACCATAGTTGCAGATACTGCGGCCATCCGGTGTAGTGAGCTTTATCAACTTCTTCTTGCAGACAATGTTGGCGTCATGATGATCAAGCCAATCCATACCGACGATGACGTCGAATTCATGAAAGTCCATAGGAATGAGGTCAAGTTGGAACGTGCAATTATCTAACAGAATTATGAAGTCGCGGTAAATTTTATCGGTGGACACGCACACGTTACTGGCCGTTTCGATATCAAATATAACAGGCAGAGTTGTCGGAGTAATTCCAAGCTTAGATGCAAATGCACTTGATATAAAAGAGCGATTGGCTCCTGAATCGAAAATAACTCTAGCAGGGTTAGAGTTAACAAGAAACGTACCAGATACCACATCTGGTATTTCCTTCGCTTGCTCGGCTGTTATTTGGAATGCGCGATTCTGACTCTTAGTTGGCTCGTTACGGCGACTAGAACCTCCTCGCGATGTGCTATGCCGGGCCGGTTGATTTTGTCTTTGCTGTTGATGTTGATGTTGTTGCTGGGGTCGGTATTGCTGTTGCTGCAATCGCGGATGATGCTCTGCACTCGGGTAAATCATGCTGAACGGATGCGTACATGCATGCTCATTATGTCCAGGGCGTAAACAGTTGTTGCAAACTTTAACTTTGTTAGGACATTCCTCACTGCTATGTCCTATTTCGTTGCACACATAGCACCTCACATCATTGGGGTTACAACGCCCAATGTGTGACTTCTGGCAGCGGCGACACTGCCTCGGCTCGGAATGCACCGCATAAGATCGAGATTGCTGCGCCGGAGGCGAGCTGAACTGTCGGTACTGAGACTGCTGTGGCTGAGAATATCTGGATGAAGATCCAGAATAGCTTCCGGTGCGCGATTTCTTGGGCGGTGATGGACATGTCGGGTTAATAGAGGAAGTAGGAACTCCTCCAGCTCGAATAAAATCCCGCTCGAGAATTCGAGCAGCTTCAACACAGTCAGCATAGTTGGTATATCCCCGGTGCTTCAAGAACTTCTGATACTCGGGATGTAGACCCATAAGAAAACGGTCGATCTTTCGCTCTTCAGTAGCGACTTGATAGTCAGACAGCAAGCTTAGTCGGGTGAATTCAATCTCATACTCAGTCACCGATTTGGTTCCCTGAGTAAGAGACATCAGTTTCTCTTCCAAACGCTTCTTTTCATCAGCTGGGCAGTACTGACGAAAGAAAATAACCTTAAATTCATCCCAAGATAGGGACTTAATCCAGTTGGCTCCGTGAATGTTTTTCTGAGACCTCCACCACATAACAGCGCCACCCTCGAACAGTGTTGTAGCGAAGCTGACCTTTGATTCTTCAGCACAGTCACTAATGAGAAATATCCGCTCGATGCCAGTGATCCACTCAAGCGCTTCGATCGAATTTGCAGCACCCTTAAAAGGTTGAGCTCCGCAAGCCTTGAAATAACGAAAGTTGCAGCCCTTAGGAGGGACTACAGGGGCTTCCTCCTCGTCGGTGTCGTCGTTTCGGCGTCCAGTGTCTTCATGCTGCTTCTTCTGGCGTTCTTCCCTTCGCCTAGTTTCGGCTTCATCACGGGCACGAAACTGGTCTTGCAAAAATTTAGCTTGACGCTCGTTGTTTTCATTGAGCATCGTTTGCATTATTTGCATGATCTGTTCAGGAGTGAGTCCACCTCCAGCTCCTTCACCAGATCCAGACATGTTCTGAAATTATATAAATAATACTTGCATAAGAATAGGCATAACTCCTATTCTACCCCATTTCCCAATTCCTAAAGCAAAGTCAAAGCCTATCTCAGGTCAAGTTAAAGCCTAGACATTCAAAGCTAATATCTTCGCTTAAAAGTTTGAGTCCAAGTGTTATTGCTAACACTTGAATCCCTCAAACTAATGCTCTGATACCATCCTGTCACATCCTTGCTTCAAAACACGCTTGCTAATCCCAGGAAATAAGAATAAATGCATAAAGCTAAATAAAATATTACAATAAGTCTTGCACTACTCGTGCTACAAGGTTACAGTACTAAGTTGCTAAAAACATCATAACATAAATAAAAGCAGCTACCCAAAACCCAAGGCACCATAAAGCTATACCACAAGCTGAAAGTTAGCTAAGTCCTCTGGGTTGATCAGAAAATAGACCTAAGCAGAAGGTCCAGCTTGTTCTTTACCTTTTCCTGTAAAAATTGTAAGTAGCAACTGTAAGCTAATGCTTAGTGAGTAAACAGATATTCAAGAATGCATGTAAAATATGAGGCGAAAATGCCTATAAAGGTTGTTATGCTTGCTTGCTTGTTTGCTTGCTTGATCATTTGCTTAATACCCAGAAAGAACGCTGCACAATTGAGACATTTCACGCAGAACGGAGATGCCACCACTATGGGTTTACCGCTGACAGATGATCAATCTGTGATACGGGGCTAGCTACCCGCATAATGCTCAAGGGATAGTGGTGAACATCAGAATTGCTTGCTCGCTAATATAATGCTTATGTGATGCACAAAGAAACGCTAAAACAAGGCTTGCTGTATAGTATGCAGAACAATAAACAGATAGCAGATAAATATGCATATTAATAGATCAAATGTAAGATCCGGCTAAGCTGGGCATCACCTGTACCACAGTGTTCGCCTTCACTCACAAAAGTCTATTGAATTCCAAAGAAGTCACATAGAAGCAATTTATGTCTCAATTTCATATAAAACATGTAAACAAGAATAACTGTTACTCACAGTACTGAAAATGCTTTGAAATGCTCTGTAATGCTTGCTCAGGCTTATTTACGCTTTAAATTGCTTTATAATGCTTGCACTTGCTTATCTAGGCTCAATATAGACTGGCACTGGCTTTGACTCGCAGCTGGGCTAAACAGCTTATGTATAATATCTGAAGTTTAATATTACAGAACATGTGCTAAATTAATATTGCTAGCTCAATATTCCTATATCTATAAGCCATAACTTCTAACTAATCATTTTGCTATTTATTTTGCTAATTTACGCGTTGCTCATTAATTTTTATAAATTAAATTCGAATTTAATGGATAGATTCGAGCACATGTAGACAGATTCGAAGGTAGATTCGAAAAAAATGGTTAGATTCGAACCTCATCATGCTAAATTCGAAGGTACAGACTCGAACATAGGGAGTCAGACTCGATGACAGACTCGAAGGGGTCTTAGATTCGAACCTTCATTCGAATCTAAGGCTAGATTCGAACCCCATACTCGAATTTAACTCTATTCGAGTCTGATCTATCTATTTTCGAGTTTGTTCTACGCATTCTCGAGTTTGTTCATATGCTACAGCTTTAAACATGCATTTCAAGCCTCAAATCCACAAACAATCTAAGTAATAAGCCTCGGTTTAGTTATATTATACATAACCTACCATATTTTAGCAAAAACTCAGACGAAATCAGCTTTAAATCGCCTAGAATAATAAATTCGAATTTATAGTTTCAAAACCAAAAATGCAGAAAACGAAATTGATCGATTCTTACCTCAAATCCGTACGAAATCTCACATGCAATAGCAGATTCACGTAGTACTCTTCGAGATCTTTCCGTTAACGTATAGAACACGAGATTTGGCCGGTCGGTTTGGGAGAAAAGCTAGAGAGAAGTTCAATTCTAGAGAGAGGAGCTCTGGAAATGCTAGACGGTTTTGCAAAAGTGAGAAAATGGAGCCCCCAACTCCTATTTATACTAAATCTCGAAATTACATCTTTTTACGCAAATTGCTCAAAATTACTAAAAAATAAAAAAAATAAAAAAAAAATAAAAATGCAAATAAAAAGCAAGGTGTTATACCATTCGAGGTTTGTTTAACCTGTAATCTTAGAAAGAAAGTAAGTTCACCCACCATGCTCATTTCATATTAGGATTTCATGAGCAGTGAAAAGTTCTTGCATTACTGTTCATTAGTAGAACAAAATATTATATCATTCACATATAATCCTAGAAACTGAATTCTGCTTCTTGCTACACCAACTTATCAACTTACCACCAAGGAGTTGACACCCAACTGTTGTGCTTTTTCTGTCTAGCCTGCAGTCTGCAAAATCAGAATCTTAATAGCCAATTAGTTCAAGGCTGGAGTCTTTGGGATACAAAAGACCCAAACCTAGTGTACCCTTTAGGTATCTTAATATTCTTTTTACAGCAGCTAGATGTGATTCCTTAGGGTCAGCTTGAAACTTGGCTCTGTAAGCTGTTACTGAAACAGCTTTGCCACTCGCATCAACATCCAATTTTACATTGGTTGCCATTTGGGTTTTGATGGGAGAACTTTCATCAAATTTAAACTTTTCAAAAGATCTAAATGTACTTTCTTGGATTAATAAAAATTGCATTTGAGGTTTGTTTAACCTGTACTCCTAGAAAGAAAGTAAGTTCACCCATCATGCTCATTTCATATTCGGAATTCATGAGTAGTGAAAAGTTTTTGCATTACTGTTCATTAGTAGAACCAAATATTATATCACTCACATATAATCCAAGAAACTGAATTCTGCTTCTTCCTATACCAACTTATCACCTTACCACCAAGGAGTTGACACCCACCTGCTGTGACTTTTCTGTCTAGCCTGCAGATTGCAAAATCAGAATCGGAATAGCCTATTAGCTCAAGGCTGGAGTCTTTGGGATACCAAAGACCCAAACCTGGTGTACCCTTTAGGTATCTGAATATTCTTTTTACAGCAGCTAGATGTGATTCCTCAGGGTAAGCTTGAAACCTGGCTCTGTAAGCTGTTACTGAAACAGCTTTGCCACAGGCATCAACATCCAATTTTACATTAATTGCCATTTGGGTTTTGATGGGAGAACTTTGATCAAATTTAAACTTTTCATAAGATCTAAATGTACTTTCTTTGATTAATAAAAATTGCATTTGAGGTTTGTTTAACCTGTACTCCTAGAAAGAAAGTAAGTTCACCCACCATGCTCATTTCATATTCGGAATTCATAAGTAGTGAAAAGTTTTTGCATTACTGTTCATTAGTAGAACCAAATATTATATCATTCACATATAATCCAAGAAACTGAATTCTGCTTCTTCCTATACCAACTTATCACCTTACCACCAAGGAGTTGACACCCATCTGCTGTGCCTTTTCTGTCTAGCCTGCAGATTGCAAAATCAGAATCGGAATAGCCTATTAGTTCAAGGCTGGAGTCTTTGGGATACCAAAGACCCAAACCTGGTGTACCCTTTAGGTATCTGAATATTCTTTTTGCAGCAGCTAGATGTGATTCTTTAGGGTCAGCTTGAAACCTAGCTCTGTAAGCTATTACCGAAACAGCTTTGCCACATGCATCAGCATCAAATTTTACATTGGTTGCCATTTGGGTTTTGATGGGAGAACTTTTATCAAATTTAAACTTTTTAGAAGATCCATATGTACTTTCTTTGATTAATAAAAATTCCATTTGAGGTTTGTTTAACCTGTAATCCTAGAAAGAAAGTAAGTACACCCATCACGCTCATTTCATATTTATATTTCATGAGCAGTGAAAAGTTCTTGCATTACTTTTCATTGTAAAACCAAATATTATATCATTCACATATAATCCTAGAAACAGAATTCAGCTTCTTGCTA
The DNA here is from genome assembly GCA_020465985.1 of Centrapalus pauciflorus. Lineage (NCBI taxonomy): Eukaryota > Viridiplantae > Streptophyta > Magnoliopsida > Asterales > Asteraceae > Centrapalus > Centrapalus pauciflorus. Next base: position 126,056 of record JAANYP010006892.1, on the reverse strand, counting down.
CACCAACTTATCAACTTACCACCGAGAAGTTGACACCCACCTGCTGTGCTTTTTCTGTCTAACCTGCAGTCTGCAAAATCAGAATCTGAATGGCCAATTAGTTCAAGGCTGGAGTCTTTGGGATTCCAAAGACCCAATGCTGGTGTACCCTTTTGGTATCTGAATATTCTTTTTACAGCAGCTAGATGTGATTCCTTAGGGTCAGCTTGAAACCTAGCTCTGTAAGCTGTTACTGAAACAGCTTTGCCCCGGGCATCAACATCCAATTTTACATTGGTTGCCATTTGGGTTTTGATGGGAGAACTTTGATCAAATTTAAACATTTCAGAATATCTAAAGTGTACATTCTTTGATTAATAAAAATTCCATTCGAGGTTTGTTTAACCTGTGATCTTAGAAAGAAAGTAAGTTCACCCACCATGCTCATTCCATATTTGGATTTCATGAGCAGTGAAAAGTTCTTGCATTACTGTTCATTTGTAGAACCAAATATTATATCATTCACATATCATCCTAGAAACTGAATTTTGTTTCTTGCTACACCAACTTATCAACTTACCACCAAGGAGTTGACACCCAACTGTTGTGCTTTTTCTGTCTAGCCTGCAGCCTGCAAAATCAGAATCTGAATAGCCAATTAGTTCAAGGTTGGAGTCTTTGGGATACAAAAGACCCAAACCTGGTGTACCACTTAGGTATCTGAATATTCTTTTTACAACAGCTATATGTGATTCCTTAGGGTCAACTTGAAACTTGGCTCTGTAAGCTGTTACTGAAACAACTTTGCCACAAGCATCAACATCCAATTTTACATTGGTTGCCATTTGGGTTTTGATGGGAGAACATTGATCAAATTTAAACTTTTCAGAAGATCTAAATGTACTTTCTTTGATTAATAAAAATTCCATATGAGGTTTGTTTAACCTGTAATCCTAAAAAGAAAGTAAACTCACCCATCATGCTCATTTCATATTTGGATTTCATGAGCAGTGAAAAGTTGTAGCATTACTGTTCATTAGTAGAACCAAATATTATATCATTCACATATAATCCTAAAAACTTAATTCTGCTTCTTGCTACACCAACTTATCAACTTACCACCAAGGAGTTGTCACCCACCTGTTATGCTTTTTGTGTCTAGCCTGCAGCCTGCAAAAGCAGAATCTGAATAACCAATCAGTTCAAGCTGGAGTCTTTGAGAAACAAAAGACCCAAACCTGGTGTACCCTTTAGGTATCTGAATATTCTTTTTACAGCAGCTAGATGTGATTCCTTAGGGTCATCTTGAAACTTGGCTCTGTAAGCTGTTACTGAAACAGCTTTGCCACAGGCATCAGCATCAAATTTTACTTTAATTGCCATTTGGGTTTTAATGGGAGAACTTTGATCAAATTTAAACTTTTCATAAGATCTAAATGTACTTTCTTTGATTAATAATAATTCCATTTGACGTTTGTTTATCCTGTAATCCTAGAAAGAAAGTAAGTTCACCCATTATGCTCATTTCATATTTGGATTTCATGAGCAGTGAAAAGTTCTTGCAAAACTGTGCATCAGTAGAACCAATATTATATCATTCACATATAATCCTAGAAACTGAATTCTGCTTCTTGATACACCAACTTATCAACTTACCACCAAGGAGTTGACACCCAACTGTTGTGCTTTTTCTGTCTAGCCTGCAGCCTGCAAAATCAGAATCTGAATAGCCAATAAGTTCAAGGCTGGAGTCTTTGGGATACAAAAGACCCAAACCTGGTGTACCACTTAGGTATCTGAATATTCTTTTTACAGCAGCTATATGTGATTCCTTAGGGTCACCTTGAAACTTGGCTCTGTAAGCTGTTACTGAAACAACTTTGCCACAAGCATCAACATCCAATTTTACATTGGTTGCCATTTGTGTTTTGATGGGAGAACATTGATCAAATTTAAACTTTTCAGAAGATCTAAATGTACTTTCTTTGATTAATAAGAATTCCATTTGAGGTTTGTTTAACCTGTAATCCTAAAAAGAAAGTAAGTTCACCCATCATGCTCATTTCATATTTGGATTTCATGAGCAGTGAAAAGTTGTAGCATTACTGTTCATTAGTAGAACCAAATATTATATCATTCACATATAATCCTAAAAACTAAATTCTGCTTCTTGCTACACCAACTTATCAACTTACCACCAAGGAGTTGTCATCCACCTGTTATACTTTTCTGTCTAGCCTGCAGCCTGCAAAAGCAGAATCTGAATAGCCAATTAGTTCAAGCTGGAGTCTTTGAGATACAAAAGACCCAAACCTGGTGTACCCTTTAGGTATCTGAATATTCTTTTTACAGCAGCTAGATGTGATTCCTTAGGGTCATCTTGAAACTTGGCTCTGTAAGCTGTTACAGAAACAGCTTTGCCATAGGCATCAGCATCAAATTTTACTTTAATTGCCATTTGGGTTTTAATGGGAGAACTTTGATCAAATTTAAACTTTTCATAAGATCTAAATGTACTTTCTTTGATTAATAATAATTCCATTTGACGTTTGTTTATCCTGTAATCCTAGAAAGAAAGTAAGTTCACCCATTATGCTCATTTCATATTTGGATTTCATGAGCAGTGAAAAGTTCTTGCAAAACTGTGCATCAGTAGAACCAATATTATATCATTCACATATAATCCTAGAAAATGAATTCTGCTTCTTGATACACCAACTTATCAACTTACCACCAAGGAGTTGACACCCAACTGTTGTGCTTTTTCTGTCTAGCCTCCAGCCTGCAAAATCAGAATCTGAATAGCCAATAAGTTCAAGGCTGGAGTCTTTGGGATACAAAAGACCCAAACCTGGTGTACCACTTAGGTATCTGAATATTCTTTTTACAGCAGCTATATGTGATTCCTTAGGGTCACCTTGAAACTTGGCTCTGTAAGCTGTTACTGAAACAACTTTGCCACAAGCATCAACATCCAATTTTACATTGGTTGCCATTTGTGTTTTGATGGGAGAACATTGATCAAATTTAAACTTTTCAGAAGATCTAAATGTACTTTCTTTGATTAATAAGAATTCCATTTGAGGTTTGTTTAACCTGTAATCCTAAAAAGAAAGTAAGTTCACCCATCATGCTCATTTCATATTTGGATTTCATGAGCAGTGAAAAGTTGTAGCATTACTGTTCATTAGTAGAACCAAATATTATATCATTCACATATAATCCTAAAAACTAAATTCTGCTTCTTGCTACACCAACTTATCAACTTACCACCAAGGACTTGTCACCCACCTGTTATACTTTTCTGTCTAGCCTGCAGCCTGCAAAAGCAGAATCTGAATAGCCAATTAGTTCAAGCTGGAGTCTTTGAGATACAAAAGACCCAAACCTGGTGTACCCTTTAGGTATCTGAATATTCTTTTTACGGCAGCTAGATGTGATTCCTTAGGGTCATCTTGAAACTTGGCTCTGTAAGTTGTTACTGAAACAGCTTTGCCACAGGCATCAGCATCAAATTTTACTTTAATTGCCATTTGGGTTTTAATGGGAGAACTTTGATCAAATTTAAACTTTTTATAAGATCTAAATGTACTTTCTTTGATTAATAATAATTCCATTTGACGTTTGTTTATCCTGTAATCCTAGAAAGAAAGTAAGTTCACCCATTATGCTCATTTCATATTTGGATTTCATGAGCAGTGAAAAGTTCTTTCAAAATTGTGCATCAGTAATATTATATCATTCACATATAATCCTAGAAACTGAATTTTGCTTCTTGCTACACCAACTTATCAACTTACCAACAAGGAGTTGACACCCAACTGTTGTGCTTTTTCTGTCTAGCCTGTAGCCTGCAAAATCAGAATCTGAATAGCCAATTAGTTCAAGGCTGGAGTCTTTGGGATACAAAAGACCCAAACCTGGTGTACCACTTAGGTATCTGAATATTCTTTTTACAACAGCTATATGTGATTCCTTAGGGTCAACTTGAAACTTGGCTCTGTAAGCCGTTACTGAAACAACTTTGCCACAAGCATCAACATCCAACTTTACATTGGTTGCCATTTGGGTTTTGATGGGACAACATTGATCAAATTTAAACTTTTCAGAAGATCTAAATGTACTTTCTTTGATTAATAAAAATTCCATTTGAGGTTTGTTTAACCTGTAATCCTAAAAAGAAAGTAAATTCACCCATCATGCTCATTTCATATTTGGATTTCATGAGCAGTGAAAAGTTGTAGCATTACTGTTCATTAGTAGAACCAAATATTATATCATTCACATATAATCCTAAAAACTTAATTCTGCTTCTTGCTACACCAACTTATCAACTTACCACCAAGGAGTTGTCACCCACCTGTTATGCTTTTTCTGTCTAGCCTGCAGCCTGCAAAAGCAGAATCTGAATAGCCAATTAGTTCAAGCTGGAGTCTTTGAGATACAAAAGACCCAAACCTGGTGTACCCTTTAGGTATCTGAATATTCTTTTTACGGCAGCTAGATGTGATTCCTTAGGGTCATCTTGAAACTTGGCTCTGTAAGTTGTTACTGAAACAGCTTTGCCACAGGCATCAGCATCAAATTTTACTTTAATTGCCATTTGGGTTTTAATGGGAGAACTTTGATCAAATTTAAACTTTTTATAAGATTTAAATGTACTTTCTTTGATTAATAATAATTCCATTTGACGTTTGTTTATCCTGTAATCCTAGAAAGAAAGTAAGTTCACCCATTATGCTCATTTCATATTTGGATTTCATGAGCAGTGAAAAGTTCTTGCAAAATTGTGCATCAGTAGAACCAATATTATATCATTCACATATAATCCTAGAAACTGAATTTTGCTTCTTGCTACACCAACTTATCAACTTACCAACAAGGAGTTGACACCCAACTGTTGTGCTTTTTCTGTCTAGCCTGCAGCCTGCAAAATCAGAATCTGAATAGCCAATTAGTTCAAGGCTGGAGTCTTTGGGATACAAAAGACCCAAACCTGGTGTACCACTTAGGTATCTGAATATTCTTTTTACAACAGCTATATGTGATTCCTTTGGGTCAACTTGAAACTTGGCTCTGTAAGCCGTTACTGAAACAACTTTGCCACAAGCATCAACATCCAACTTTACATTGGTTGCCATTTGGGTTTTGATGGGAGAACATTGATCAAATTTAAACTTTTCAGAAGATCTAAATGTACTTTCTTTGATTAATAAAAATTCCATTTGAGGTTTGTTTAACCTGTAATCCTAAAAAGAAAGTAAATTCACCCATCATGCTCATTTCATATTTGGATTTCATGAGCAGTGAAAAGTTGTAGCATTACTGTTCATTAGTAGAACCAAATATTATATCATTCACATATAATCCTAAAAACTTAATTCTGCTTCTTGCTACACCAACTTATCAACTTACCACCAAGGAGTTGTCACCCACCTGTTATGCTTTTTTTGTCTAGCCTGCAGCCTGCAAAAGCAGAATCTGAATAACCAATCAGTTCAAGCTGGAGTCTTTGAGATACAAAAGACCCAAACCTGGTGTACCCTTTAGGTATCTGAATATTCTTTTTACGGCAGCTAGATGTGATTCCTTAGGGTCATCTTGAAACTTGGCTCTGTAAGCTGTTACTGAAACAGCTTTGCCACAGGCATCAACATCAAATTTTACTTTAATTGCCATTTGGGTTTTAATGGGAGTACTTTGATCAAATTTAAACTTTTCATAAGATCTAAATGTACTTTCTTTGATTAATAATAATTCCATTTGACGTTTGTTTATCCTGTAATCCTAGAAAGAAAGTAAGTTCACCCATTATGCTCATTTCATATTTGGATTTCATGAGCAGTGAAAAGTTCTTGCAAAACTGTGCATCAGTAGAACCAATATTATATCATTCACATATAATCCTAGAAACTGAATTCTGCTTCTTGATACACCAACTTATCAACTTACCACCAAGGAGTTGACACCCAACTGTTGTGCTTTTTCTGTCTAGCCTGCAGCCCGCAAAATCAGAATCTGAATAGCCAATAAGTTAAAGGCTGGAGTCTTTGGGATACAAAAGACCCAAACCTGGTGTACCACTTAGGTATCTGAATATTCTTTTTACAGCAGCTATATGTGATTCCTTAGGGTCACCTTGAAACTTTGTTCTGTAAGCTGTTACTGAAACAACTTTGCCACAAGCATCAACATCCAATTTTACATTGGTTGCCATTTGTGTTTTGATGGGAGAACATTGATCAAATTTAAACTTTTCAGAAGATCTAAATGTACTTTCTTTGATTAATAAGAATTCCATTTGAGGTTTGTTTAACCTGTAATCCTAAAAAGAAAGTAAGTTCACCCATCATGCTCATTTCATATTTGGATTTCATGAGCAGTGAAAAGTTGTAGCATTACTGTTCATTAGTAGAACCAAATATTATATCATTCACATATAATCCTAAAAACTAAATTCTGCTTCTTGCTATACCAACTTATCAACTTACCACCAAGGATTTGTCACCCACCTGTTATACTTTTTCTGTCTAGCCTGCAGCCTGCAAAAGCAGAATCTGAATAGCCAATTAGTTCAAGCTGGAGTCTTTGAGATACAAAAGACCCAAACCTGGTGTACCCTTTAGGTATCTGAATATTCTTTTTACGGCAGCTAGATGTGATTCCTTAGGGTCATCTTGAAACTTGGCTCTGTAAGTTGTTACTGAAACAGCTTTGCCACAGGCATCAGCATCAAATTTTACTTTAATTGCCATTTGGGTTTTAATGGGAGAACTTTGATCAAATTTAAACTTTTTATAAGATGTAAATGTACTTTCTTTGATTAATAATAATTCCATTTGACGTTTGTTTATCCTGTAATCCTAGAAAGAAAGTAAGTTCACCCATTATGCTCATTTCATATTTGGATTTCATGAGCAGTGAAAAGTTCTTGCAAAATTGTGCATCAGTAGAACCAATATTATATCATTCACATATAATCCTAGAAACTGAATTTTGCTTCTTGCTACACCAACTTATCAACTTACCAACAAGGAGTTGACACCCAACTGTTGTGCTTTTTCTGTCTAGCCTGCAGCCTGCAAAATCAGAATCTGAATAGCCAATTAGTTCAAGGCTGGAGTCTTTGGGATACAAAAGACCCAAACCTGGTGTACCACTTAGGTATCTGAATATTCTTTTTACAACAGCTATATGTGATTCCTTTGGGTCAACTTGAAACTTGGCTCTGTAAGCCGTTACTGAAACAACTTTGCCACAAGCATCAACATCCAACTTTACATTGGTTGCCATTTGGGTTTTGATGGGAGAACATTGATCAAATTTAAACTTTTCAGAAGATCTAAATGTACTTTCTTTGATTAATAAAAATTCCATTTGAGGTTTGTTTAACCTGTAATCCTAAAAAGAAAGTAAGTTCACCCATCATGGTCATTTCATATTTGGATTTCATGAGCAGTGAAAAGTTGTAGCATTACTGTTCATCAGTAGAACCAAATATTATATCATTCACATATAATCCTAAAAACTGAATTCTGCTTCTTGCTACACCAACTTATCAACTTACCACCAAGGAGTTGACACCCACCTGTTGTGCTTTTTCAGTCTAGCCTGCAGCCTGCAAAATCATAATCTGAATAGCCTATTAGTTCAAGGCTGGAGTCTTTGGGATACCAAAGACCCAAACCTGGTGTACCCTTTAGGTATCTGAATATTCTTCTTACAGTAGCTAGGTGTGATTCCTTAGGGTCAGCTTGAAACCTAGCTCTGTAAGCTGTTACTGAAAAACCTTTGCCACAGGCATCAGCATCAAATTTTACATTGGTTGCCAATTGGGTTTTGATGGGAGAACTGTGATCAAATTTAAACTTTTCAGAAGATCTAAAGTGTACTTTTTTTGATTAATAAAAATTCCATTTGTGGTTTGTTTAACCTGTAATCCTAGAAAGAAAGTAAGTTCACCCATCATGCTCATTTCATATTTTGATTTCGTGAGCAGTGAAAAGTTCTTGCAATACTGTTCATTAGTAGAACCAAATATTATATCATTCACATATATTTGAACAAGCATAATATCATTTTTCACATTCTTTATGAACAATATGGTATCCACTTTACCTCTGCAATAACCATTGCTCATAAGGAAATCAGTAAGAGTGTCATACCAGGCTCTAGGGGCTTGTTTTAGACCATAGAGAGCTTTGTCCAACTAATAGACATAACCTGGATGTATAGTTACTTTCAAATCCCGGAGGCTGCCTGACATATACTTCTTTTTACAGCTTACCATTCAAAAATGCCTTCTTGACATCCATTTGAAAAACTTTCATGCTCTTGTGGGCAGCATAGGCTAGAAACAAACGAATTGCTTCTAACCTGGCCACTGGAGCAAATGTTTCATCATAGTCTATGCCTTCTTCTTGCCTATAGCCTTGAGCAACCAGTCTTGCCTTTTTTCTACTTACATGACCTTGCTCATCCATTTTGTTTCTGAAAACCCATTTGGTGCCAACGATAGTTTTACCATTTGAATAGGGACCAACTTCCATACTTTGTTTCTTTCAAACTGATTGAGCTCTTCTTGCATGGCAGTGATCCAATTGGCATCCTTAAGTGCATCATCTACTTTCTTAGGCTCTATTAGATACACAAAGCTAGAAAACAAGTCCATGTGGATTAAGAAGAGAGGATATGTTTTTCTCTACTTGTCTTTCTCACAAGCTGAGCAGAGTTTATCCTTAAGAAAGGTTATAGAAGGCAAACCTGTTACCAACTCTTTCTTACAGAGTTTGTTGATATTCTTGAAGTTTAGGTGTGATAGCCTTTTGTGTCATAACCAGTTTAGGTCTGCATTGCTTCTTGAGATAAAGGAGGTTTCAGTTGGGGTATCAGCAAATTTCATATCCACAACGTGTACACCTTTCTTCCTTTGTGCACACAGCACAACCTTACTTAAGGATCCAGTATGTACCCCAGGTGCTCATCAAAGTTAACCTTGTAGCCAGCATCACACAGTTCGCTAATGCTATAAAGGTTATGTTTTAGCCCAGACACATAGGCTACTCTTTTGAATATCGCAGCACCAGCTTGAAGGATTCCATATCCTTCTGTGGATCCCTGAACATTGTCACCAAAGGTGACCTTTGGCCATATTTTAGGCCTGAGATCACTCAGCAAATCTTTGCAACCCGCCATGTAGCCTGAGCAGCCGCTGTCGAAGTACCAAACCTGGTTTGGTTGTTTAACCAGCAGAGTGTCATGGGAAAATATTAGTTTTTAGGGGAACTCATCATAAGGAGAGTTCTCCTTCTTCATCAACATTTGTTGATGGACCAGTTAGATCTACACTAATAATTCTAATTTGGATTATATCAGCTTGAATACTCTCCTCAATGTCCATGTTACTTCCAACAATGCTGGTTTTTGCAATGTTGGAACTAGCAGTGTCAGCAGGCCTTATGTCCTCAGTTTCGGGACAGTCTTTGGCCATATGAGTCTTCTTCCCACATTTATAGCATTTTCTCTTTTTAGACTTTTTAGAAGAAGTACTCCCAGAAACACATACTGGAATATCTTTTTTGGACTTCTCAGCAGGTTTGGCAAACTTATAACTATTTATAGAAGAACCAACAGTTTGAGTCGAAGACACAACAATAACAGCTTTACATGTGTCCTCTTTCCTCTTTTTAGGATGGCAGAGATTATAAATAGGAAGTTTAATTGGCTTTTGTCCTTCCACTGGTTTGGGAAATTATTCCCAGCTTTCTCAGGTTGAGCAATGGCTTTGCCCTTGTCTTTACTGAGATGTGATGAATGTTGTCTATCAACATAATCATCACTGCTTCTGGTTGTAAAAGATTTTCCTTCGTTTATTACCAGTTTTTCACTATGATTTAAAAACTTATTTGAAATCACAGCAGATTTACTTTCAACATGAGACTTACCCCTGTTGAAAGCAGACTGCTTCCTTTATGAAAACTTTTTCTCAAAATGTTCAGCATCAAAAGGGTTGACAGGTTTCTTACCATCAGCTTTAGATCCAGAACGTGTCTTGTTGACAGGTTTAGTGTCCAAAGTTGCAGTTTGACTTGTTTTCCCTTCTTTTGTTTGTGTGAACCAGCTACGAGAACACATTCCATCATCAGTCTTTAATACTTTTTCACACAAACTGTCAGTGTTTTGAGGCCTGACAAACATGTTTGTTGAGACTAGCTTTCCATTTACTCTTTGACTAAAAGTACTTGTAATCCCACCAAGGGTGGATAAGTTTTTTTCCAGATTAATTATCTCAACAATGGAAGCTGCTGTATCAAGATCCCCTCCAAGATAGGCTTGGATTTGAGTAGGGACTTGCTGACTGATACAATGGTTGACTTTTTGGTCTGATTGGCACCAAGAGTCAACAATCTTTTGAAGCTTTGCATGCTTTGAATTTGTCTCTCTCTTTTCTTCTAACAAAATGCTGTTGATGTGTTTTACTTCATCAAATTCAGTTTTCAACTTATGAAAGCTATCCTGTTCATTAGATTTTGTTTCAAGATCTGTTTTTAACTTAGAGATCTCAGACATCAAAGCATCATGCTTCTCAATAGCAGCTTTTAAATCAACAAGTAAATATTCAAACATTTTCACCTTTTTATCAGAACTGTAATCCATAAAATTTTGTACCTTATACATCATAGTTGGGTTCCAGTTCTCCAAGCTACAGAGAGCTTCAGCTTCTGCCAAGTCCTATTTGAAGTTGCTAGTTGAGGGGACATTTGGGTTGGCCATCAGACAATTGTTGTCCTCTTCATCAGATAATGAATCAGACTCCTCCCAGTCACAAGTCTCAGCCATGAGTCCCTTTTGCTTGTTGGAAGCCACTGAGTCTTCCAACTTTCTCAGCTTAGCCATGGCCATTAGGTACGTAACCCTGTAGCGATCGTCTTTATTTTTCTTGTATGGTTTGGATGAGGAGCCATCAACTTTAGACACAAAGTCAGCAGCTATATGTCCTGTTTGTCACACTTAAAGCACTCAGCCTTAGTTTTGTCAAATGCTTTCTTTTATATGGCACCTAACTTCTTTTGCAGTATCTTTCCACCAAACCTCTTCGTATTGAATTTTCTAACAAACATAGCAATCATTTGCTCATCATCAATTCAGTAAGATCTTCACAGTCTTCTTTCTCAAACAATTCTTCCATTTCATCATCAGCTTGTGTGAACACATCACACACCTGACCAGCAGGTTGTCTCATGCTGGCCACTAAGGCAACACCTCTTTTGGACATCTCTAAGGCATTTCTTTTATGTTGCCTTAATTGTTCATCATTTAGTAAGGACCGATACAGCTTTACAAGATCCATACCTCTGATGGTGCCTGAGTTTCTGAGGATAGTAGGGAAATAATTCCATTCCTCGGGCAGAATGTCCAATAATTTGTTCACCAGAGTTAAACTGTCTTTGCTGATCCCAACAGCTTTGAGATCATTGATTATAGTAGTGAACTTGGTATAGGTTTTAGTGAGAGAGTCCTTTGGCTTTGCGAAGAATAGTTCATATTGTCTAACAAGATTGTTGATCTTGTTATTCAGTATCACAGTGGGACCATCATACATTATACACAAAGTATCCCACATCTCCTTTGTAGTCTTCATTTTCTCAACTTGTTTGAACACATCATAAGGAAGAGAAATAACGAGGTTATTCCTAGCCTTTGCATCAAGAGCAACCAGCCTTTTGTCTTCATCAGACCATTGAGCTTTAGCCTTTGCAAAGGTCCTAATTTCAGGAAGAGCTCCTTCAGCAGCAGGAGTGATAGTAGTAACGGAGGTTGGCACATAGAGACCTTCCATTACTATCTCTGGTAGTTGTACATCCAGAATCTCTAAATAAAGCAACATTCTTCACTTCCAGCCAGAGACCATCTGATGGTTGAACTTGGGAGGTTTTGCCATTGAACCATTGTCATCATAAGAGGAAGAGCTGGCAACACTATTCTCCATGGTGGGAAATAGGGAGAAGGTAGAGATTTAGAGTTGACACACACTCTAAACTGCTCTGATACCAGTTGTAGGTCCCAAAAGGTTTTCCTAGTATGTTTTTCTAAGCTGTAGAGGGCGGGGGGGTGAATACAACTATTTAAATTTTCAACCCAGTTTCTCAATGTTTGTATGTATATTACCAACAAGTGTTAATTACAAACAATCCTGAACTGCGGAATGGTTCAAGCTGAGATGACAGAAACAATAGAGACTACTAATATAAGACTCACTTAGACTAGATAAAATGAATACACTCACAAAGATGAACTCACTGATATTACAAGACAGACACACAGACACCTTGAACAAGAACAGCTTGGACACACTTTACTGTTTTATTCAAGCAGACTTTGCATGCATGATAACACACTTCTTTGCACATTTTGAATATCAAACTCTTGGTTATCTAAAATTCTTAGAAGCTTCCTTTTATACGCTCACTGAGAATCCCAGTGAAGCTTCCTCATTGGACGTGGAGATAGTAGAATGTCTTTCGAAAAAGACAAGAATACTTTTCTGCACGTTCTGACAAAGCAATATTTGTCTTTATATTGCAGAAACTTTGTCTTTTCATTTCTGTCTCTGTTGTAGAAGGATTTAACCAAAAGAGGAATGTCAACTTTAACCCTTTCATCTTCTGTTATGGCCATTTTGATATAAGAAATGGTCTGTCACCCAGTTCAAATATCCACTTTGTCTTCATGTAACAGAACAGCATGGGCAGTCTTACCAACTTGTTTTTCCACTTTGTCTTTAACTCTGTAAACTGATCTCTTGGTCCAAGACAATACATGAGGACATGGAAACATATTCCATAAAGTGTTTAACCCTGTTCACAAAGAACAGGTTATGTTCACAAAGTACAGAATAGTTGGAATCTATCCAGTCTGCTCAACAGGTTAGAGCAGCATAGACAGTTTATGTCCAGCCTGCTCAACAGAACAGAACAACTTGGACAATCTGCCTTAGTTGCAACAAAAGGAACAGGGTAAGCAGCTTTGACTTATATTGCAAATCACATTTCAGGTTTCAATAAGGCATTAACAGGACTTAAATTATACCTTCAAGTGCATCAAACAGGTTTGATTAATAATCTCCCCTAAGATGTATAACAGGTTTGACTGAGGCCTTTTTGTGCCTAACATTACCCTTTATGTCTGAAACACGATTAAATGAATCTATAGCTGGAGTAACAAATTAGATGTCCACTCAGTATGCCGAAATGATGAATGAAATGAAGAATATTCAAAGATTGCTGAAAGGGAAGGTTACTGCAGAAGTGGAAAGGATGATGGGGTTAGAAAACACAGTTGTTAGTGCTCTGGGTACTCTATCTGAAAGATTATCATTCATTGAGCAAACCTGTAAGTCTCAAGCTTCAAGATCGAAACGTAAACATGAGGATCATGATGATGACGACTCCGATGATGCTCCTCATGAGGGGGAGAAAATGAGGAAGCCTGGAGACGTAGAGCTACAAATGGTTGTGTATACTGAGAAAGAGACTAGAGGTGAAGGGGCAATCGAAGCAGGACGCTGAACTGAAAAACCGGTTGATGCTCAGAGTGAGTTGGAATTGATTATTTATGAAGATGCTCCAGATCCTTTGAGTATACAATCCGATATTTACAATTTTGAAGAGTATGATGATTCGTATAATGAAGTAGAAGAAGAAGTATTCAGGTTTGAAGAAGCTAAAAAAGAAATTGATGTGGCTGAGGAAGAAGTATTTAAGTTATCTGATGTGACTCTGAGAGCTGAAAATATAGTTAATAAGGAAGAGCTGGTTGAAGAGATACTAAGAGATGAAATACCAACACCAACGATTGAAAAGCTTGCGGTTACGGTTACTGTTAAGAAAGAGTATGATCCATTTTCGGTTAGTGATGTGGTGCAAGAATCAGTTAAAGGTTTGAATGAGATAGAGTTGATGGATAAGTTCTTAAAACGTTATATTTTGGATGATAAGTCTGAAAGACAGCATCACCTAAGATTTGCTGCTCAGGAAGTCGTTCAAAAAGAAATAAATGATATGTTGACTTTGTTGAATGAGGATGAAATAAGGAAAAACAAGGTTAAGAAATTGAATCTATCTAGAAAGAAGAATGCAGACTTCATCAAAAAGAGAAATAGGCTTCCATTCTTGGAACACCATCTGGAGAAAAAGATCTTTTGCAAGAAATATACTCTGTGTTCATTTGTCAAGTTGTTCAAAGTGATTGAGTCTAACATGCCTAATCTTGTCAACTACACTCATTTCCTGCAGAATAAAACACAGCGTAGTGAAGATATAAGGAGTGACCATGAGATAGTTGATCTTTGTAAGGATTGAAAAAGATCAGTTTGTCAATGTCTTCTATCCTACATTCACTGTGACTAGAGCTGATGGAAAGACATATACTTTCAGTGAAGCATATTTGTTTAAGATCAACTTGGTAGATGTAGAAGACTTGTTTAATGAGTTGTGTCGGAATAAGAGAGAAAAATATTACCGATTTGCACTTAAAGCTTTATTCCATTTCATGCACACAAAGTTGGTACTTATGTCTATACAAGATCTACTGATTGGGGTTGAGAGAGGGATGAGAAGAATAAATATCATCGCGCCAAATAGATTTGTCAAACATATGGAAAGGCTGAAAGAGTATCAAGTCGTTATTGCCAAGCATCTAGTGGTCATTTACAAAGACAAAGATCAAAAGAAGAGAGCCATGCGGATGATTGAACGTAATAAGTATTGTGATGGTACTCTTCAAAAAGTGATGACGGGGCTGAAAGTAAAACTTGCTTATGATGCCAAGAGACGATCGAAAAGTGGAGGCATTAGTCAAGGTGGTAGAAAAACGATGGTAGATTTTGTTGCAAAAATTAAATCATGGTTAATGAGCAGAAAGAGCATCAGAAGGTTTGAGATGAAGTTGGGACTTAAAGATTAAAGACTAATTAGCATTCATAAAAGGGGGAGATTGTTGGGAATTATCTTTTGTTTATGAATGTAAAAAGTCTAGAGGTTGTTTTATAATTTCTCAATACTTTATTTTTGTATATAAATAGGAGAAATGTACTGTAGCCATAGATACTTTACATGGAACATTTGATTTGTACGGCTAGGTCAACTTAGGGAATTTTGCATTTAAGAACTCGTATTGTAATTCTCTCACATTTGAAATCCAATCATTCGGTTAGTCTTGTTTCAATCTTGTTCTAAATTGTTTGATTCTTAATTGTGATTGTTATATTGAATATCAGTTTTAAATTAATTAGGATAGTTTAAGTTATCCTTCGTTTAAAATTGAGAATTCACAAAAAAAAAAAAAGTTTTTTTTCATCAGGTTAGTTTAGTTAAACTTTCTAATTAATTTAAGATTTTAAATCGTAAAAATCGAAAAAGACTTTATTTTCTTTATCTTACGTTTTTCTTGTTAGTTTTAGTTTATCTTGTATAAAAGAAATTAAAAAAGATTTTAACGTTTTGATGGTTAGTTTAAATGTTTTAAAAAAAAATTTAAATTGTTTCAGTTAGTCAAAGTTTGTATAAAATAAAAAAAATTTAAATCGTTTTTTTTGTCTAGGTAAGAACTCAATCCACCCAATTTTGTGGGTCTAGGGTTTTAAATAAAAAAGACGGGTGGGGTGACGTGTTTACTTCTTTGCTTTCTTCTTCGTCGCCTCCTCTCCAAACCTGCTTCTGGTCCAATTTTGTGGGTCTAGGGTTTTAAATAAAAAAGTTAGTCCGCTTCATCATCAGGTAATGTTTTTTCATTCTTTTTGTTTGGTTTTGTGGTGTATTCTGGTCCATCGTCTACCTCATGTCCATTTCTGATTATTCATGTGTCCTTTCGGCTTTAACCTTGGCAGCCTATCGGTTGAATAAGACTAGGATAATTGGACATATGCTAGGTGTTAGATATATTCAAAGTAAAGAACAAGTCTCAGAAATCACCATGTTTTTCTAAGTGTTTGTTATATCTATTTCTCATGTGTTGCGTTTACTGTTCAAACTCCGAAACATGAAATTTTTGCCATCTGATGATCAAATCTCGGATGTCTCAAGTCTCGGATGCCTTGATGCTAATCTAATTAATTAGACTTCGAATAAGTCTTGAGTGTCTCAAGTCACTGATTGAATGGTATGAACTTATAATACTGAAATCCGTGACTCAAAACCTCTCAAGTCTAGGATGTCTTGTAGTGTTACTTTGTTATGTTCTGCATAAGTACAGAACAAGTCTCGGATGTCTTGTAGTAATGTCAGGTACAAAAAGGCCTCAATCAAACCTGTTCAATATCATAGGGGGGGATTTTCAATCAAACCTGTTTGATACAATGAAAGGAAAATCTAAGGTTGTTCTAATGCCTTATTGAATCCTGATAAGTGATTTGCAATATAAGCTCAAAGTTGTTACACAGTTACATTCGTTGTAACCAGGATGATTGCCTAAGCTATCCTAAAACAGTTGGACAGGTTTGGCATAAACTGTCTACGCTGTTCATGACTGTTAGACAGCTTTGACCCAATCTGTTCTTTATGAACAGAACCTGTTTTTTATGAACAGGTCTTACACATTTTATGGAATTTGTTTTCATGTCATCATATAATGTCTTGGACGAAAAGATCAGTTTACAAGTCGAAGACAAAGTGGAAAATCATAAGTTGCTTTCACTGTCTAAGCTATTTTGATACATGAAGACAAATAGGATATTTGAAATGAGTGACAGACCATTTTTTATATCAAAATGGCTATACATGAAGAGGAAAGGATTAAAGTTGACATTCCATTTTAAGGTAAAGCAGCATGTAACAAAGACAAAAAGGAAAAGACAAAGATTCTGCAACAAAGGGACAAGTTCTGTTTTGTCAGAATGTGCTGAAAAGTCATTTTGTCTTTTTGTAAAGGCACTCCACTATCTCTGTATGCAATGAAGAAGTTTCACTAGGATTCTCTGAGTGAGTATAAAAGAAAGCTCTAAGGAATGAGAGATAACCAGGAGAGAGATATTCACAAACTTCAAACGTGCAAAAAGAATTTTGTTTTCATGCATGCAAACTATGCCTTTCAACAAAGAATTGAATAGTGATAGTGTGTCTAAGCTATTCTACTTCTAAGCTGTCTGTCTGTGTCTTGTAATATAGTGAGTGCATCTTAGTAGAAATAGAATCTCCTTTCTTTTTCGAGAAAAGGTCCCATCCTTCGATATCATGATTGGGTCGACCAGGCCAGATCATGAGTGAAATATCATGATCGGGTCGACTAGGCCAGATCATGAGTGAATAGAAAATCTAAATTGCAATAGAAAAGAAAAAGGGAGGTTGTTTGAGAGCAAAGTTTAGAATTTACCTCAGATAGTAGTTCAGTGGAGGTGACAGTTGATGTTTCTGCCATTAGTGCTTGATTTTGAAATTCTTCCTCTGTCTGATCACTCCAACCAAACACATTGTCTTCTTGAGAGACAAGTGCTTGTGATGATGAAGTCTGATTAGTCTGCTGAGGTCTTGATGACTGTTGACCTTAAGATCTGCATTCTCTGGCAAAGTGGCCAAGCTTGTGACATTTAAAACATTCAACTTTTGACTTATCAAAAGCTGGTTTGCCTTCTGCTCTGGCTTGAAAGTTGGTTCTGCCAGTTCTTTTCAGAAACCTCTTAGCCCCCATGGTCAGCATTGCATGTTGCCACTTCAGATCCATCTCTTCTAGATCATCTGGATGAATCTGTTCTAGATCTTCAGCATTTAGAGCAAACAGTCTATTATTAGCAACAAAAGCCTCATAATGAACTTCTGTAGAGTTACCATCACCACCTGAAAAGAAATCACTGCAATTAGATTTTTCAGATGATAGAAGAGCAGTATTGTTATTAAAAGAAAGAGATTTCTTTTTAGTATCAATCTCAGTCTCAAACACTCTCAGACTGTTATACAGATCATCCAGTTCTATTTCATCTAGAGTGTCTTTTGTTCTCCATTGAGCAGCATAAACTGTCCATTCTTCTCCAAAAGATCTAAGAAACTTTTAGTTGACCTCATCTTGATCCAGGCTGACTTTTGCACTCTCCAATTCACTTATCAGTTTATTGAACCTGTCAAAGATTTGAGTAAGGTTTTCATTCTTGCCACCAGAAAAGTTCTCATACTGCTGTTTCAAAAGATCCTTTTGATTTCTCTTGGTACTTGCATTACCAGCAAATCTTTTCTCTAAAGCAATCCAAAGAGAATGAGCAGTATAAAACTTTTTGAACTGATGTTGATAAGCATTAGGAATGGCTATTTGTAAAAGTGTAAGAGCTTTTACTTCATTCATTTTAGCCTTTCTTTCAAGTTCAGTTTTTGGAGGAGTTTTGATGGGTTTGCCCTCAGCATCAAGTTCAGGATCAACTGCAGGAGGAAATTCAACAGCCTCCCATATGGCATAATCAATGAATTGAATATGCAGTTGAATCCTGAGTTTCCACATCTCAAAGTCAGTGAGCTTGAGCATAGGCATTATGAGTCATTGCCCAGATCCACTACTGCTATTATCAAATTCCATTGCAGAAAATTAAAATTGTTAAAAGAAAGCTTTTGACTTTGAAAAACAAAGAACGACCTGGCTCTGATACCAGTTGTCAGGATCTAAACTTAACTACCTAAGATTAACTGATTTGAATTGATCAGAGTGTAAACCAATAATCTTGTATTAAATCAAAGTCTAATTAAGAAGTTTGCGGAATAACACTTAATTGTTTTGATAAAAGCTTTCAGAACTCATAGCAAATAAACATAAATAAGTAAATCAAAATTGCTTGTATTGCTCAATCAGAATGATTACAATCAACTCTAATCTGTTTGATTAGACGATGAACACAAATTGTTCTTAGGGTTTTTCAACCTTAGAGGCTTATGAATTTATAATGCTTTCTGATTTGTTTCCTTGAAGGACTCTGACTTCTCTAATAGTAAATATACTGGAATCTTCGTGTAAATATCTTTTCCTGAATATCAACACTTTCTGTTAATGAAACTGTTGAGCAGCTTGAATCACTTAGCAGCTTGAACAGAACAGCTTGAGTAGATTTACTCTGGCAGCTTGAACTTTTACACTAGCAGCTCGAACTTCTTCAACTAACAGCATGAACTTTGTACTTACATAGAAAATCTACTAACAGTTTGAGAAGTCTAACTAACAGTTTGAACTACTTAGAATATTTCCCAACACACTTTTTAACACCTACGACCACATTAGGCTTAATTTTATGTGACCAAAGCCCACAAGAAGAAACTCGTTGTGTTACCAAATGGTTGCAATCAGCCACACATACATATAAATGAAGTAGCCATTGCATGGACAATAGTCTCACAAATTACAAGTTTACCTCACTTAAGAGAGCATAAACACCTACGACCGCATTTAACATAATTTTATGTGACCAAATCCCACAAGAAGACACTCGTTGTATGACCAAATAGTTGCAATTAGCCACACATACATATAAATAAAGTGACCATTGCATGGACAATAGTCACACAAAATACAAGTTTGCCTCACTTAAGAGAGTATATGGTAACACTTTTTAACACTTACGACCACATTTGACATAAATTTATGTTACCAAAAGCCACAAGAAGACACCCGTTCTGTGACCAAATGGTAGCAATCAGCCACACAAACATAAAAATAAAGTGGCCATTGTGTGGACAATAGTCACACAAACTACAAGTTTACCTCACTTAAAAGAAAATATGGTCACACTTTTTAACACCTACGACCAGATATGGCATTATTTTATGTGACCAAATCCCACAAGAAGACACTAGTTGTGTAACAAAATGCTTGCAATCAGCCACTCATACATAAAAATAAAGTGGCCATTTCATGAAAAATTGTCACACAAAATACAAGTTTACCTCACTTTTTAACACCTACGGCCACATATGACATAAATTTTTGTGACCAAAGACAACAAGAAGACACGTGTTGTGTGACCAAATGGTTGCAGTCAGCCACACATACATATAAATAAAGTGGCCATTCCATGGACAATAGTCACACAAAATACAAGTTTGCCTCTCTTAAGAGAGCATATGATCACACTTTTTAACACCTACGGCCACATTTGGCTTAATTTTATGTGACCAAAGCCCAGAAGAAGAAAGTCGTTTTGTGACCAAATAGTTGCAACCATCCCCACATACATATAAATAAAGTGGGCATTGCATGGACAATAGTCACCCAAATTACAAGTTTACCTCAATTAAGAGAGCATATGGTCACACTTTTTAACACCTACGACCACATCTGGCATAATTTTATGTGACCAAAGCCCACAAGAAGACACTCGTTCAGTTACCAAATTGTTGGAATCAGCCACACAAACATCAAAATAAATGGCCATTGCATGTACAATAGTCACACAAAATACAAGTTTACCTCCCTTAAGAGAGCGTATTGTCACACTTTTTAACATCTACGGTCACATTTGGCATAATTTTATGTTACTAAAGCCCAGAAGAAGAAACTTGTTGTGTGACCAAATAGTTGCAACCAGCCCCACATACATATATATAAAGCGTCCATTGCATGGAGAATAGTCACCCAAATTACAAGTTTACCTCACTTATGAGAGCATATGGTCACACTTTTTAACACCTACGACCACATTAGGCTTAATTTTATGTGACCAAAGCCCACAAGAAGACACTCATTGTGTGACCAAATGGTTGCAATCAACCACACATACATAAAAATAAAGTGGCCATTGCATGGACAATGGTTACACAAAATATAAGTTTACCTCACTTAAGAGAGCATACGATCACACTTTTTAACACCTACGACCACATTAGGCTTAATTGTATGTGACCAAAGCCCACACAAAGACACTTGTTGTGTGACCAAATAGTTGCAATCAACCACACATACATAAAAATAAAGTGGCCATTGCATGGACAATAGTCACACAAATTACAGGTTTACCTCACTTAAGACAGCATATGGTCAAACTTTTTAACACCTACGGCCACATTTGACATAATTTTATGTGACCAAAGCCCACAAGAAGACACTCGTTGTATGACCAAATGGTTGCAATCAGCTACACATACTTAAAAATAAAGTGGCCATTGCATGGACAATAGTCACACAAAATACAAGTTTACCTCACTTAAGAGAGCATATGGTCACACTTTTTAACACCTATTGCTACATATGGCATAATTTTATGTGACCAAAGACCACAAGAAGACATTCGTTGTGTGACAAAAAGGTTGCAATCAGCCACACACACATAAAAATAAAGTGGTCATTGCATGGACAATAGTCACACATAATACAACTTTACCTCACTTATGAGAGAATACGATCACACTTTTAACACCTACGACCACATTAGGCTTAATTTTATGTGACCAAAGCCCACAAGAAGAAACTCGTTGTGTGACCAAATGGTTGGAATCAGCCACACATACATATAAATAAAGTGGCCATTGCATGGACAATAGTCTCACACATTACAAGTTTACCTCACTTTAGAGAGCATAAACACCTACGACCACATTTAGCATAATTTTATGTGACCAAATCCCACAAGAAGACACTCGTTGTGTGACCAAATAGTTGCAATCAGCCACAGACACATATAAATAAAGTGGACATTGCATGGACAATAGTCACACAAAATACAAGTTTGCCTCACTTAAGAGAGCATATGGTCACACTTTTTAACACCTACGGCCACATTTGACATAAATTTATGTGACCAAAAGCCACAAGAAGACACCCGTTCTGTGACCAAATGGTTGCAATCAGCCACACAAACATAAAGATAAAGTGGCCATTGTGTGGACAATAGTCACACAAAATACAAGTTTACCTCACTTAAAAGAGAATATGGTAACACTTTTTAACACCTACGACCACATATGGCATTATTTTATGTGACCAAACCCCACAAGAAGACACTCGTTGTGTAACCAAATGGTTGCAATCAGCCACTCATACATAAAATAAAGTGGCCATTTCATGGACAATTGTCACACAAAATACAAGTTTACCTCACTTTTTAACACCTACGGCCACATATGAGATAGTTTTATGTGACCAAAGACAACAAGAGGACACGTGTTGTGTGACCAAATGGTTGCAATCAGCCACACATACATATAAACAAAGTGGCCATTGCATTGACAATAGTCACACAAAATACAAGTTTTCCTCACTTGAGATAGCATATGGTCACCCTTTTTAACACCTACGACTACATTTGGCAAAATTTTATGTGACCAAAGCCCACAAGAAGATACTCGTTCAGTTACCAAATTGTTGCAATCAGCCACACAAACATCAAAATAATTGGCCATTGCAT
This sequence comes from Centrapalus pauciflorus, assembly GCA_020465985.1. Classification (NCBI taxonomy): domain Eukaryota; kingdom Viridiplantae; phylum Streptophyta; class Magnoliopsida; order Asterales; family Asteraceae; genus Centrapalus; species Centrapalus pauciflorus. The sequence continues at coordinate 103,711 of JAANYP010006892.1, read as the reverse complement.
GTACAATAGTAACACAAAATACAAGTTTACCTCCCTTCAGAGAGCATATGGTCATAGTTTTTAACACCTACGGTCACATTTGGCATAATTTTATGTGACCAAAGCCCAGAAGAAGAAACTTGTTGTGTGACCAAATAGTTGCAACCAGCCCCACATACATATATATAAAGCGGCCATTGCATGGACAATAGTCACCCAAATTACAAGTTTACCTCACTTATGAGAGGATATGGTCACACTTTTTAACACCTACGACCACATTAGGCTTAATTTTATGTGACCAAAGCCCACAAGAAGAAACTCGTTGTGTGACCAAATGGTTGGAATCAGCCACACATACATATAAATAAAGTGGCCATTGCATGGACAATAGTCTCACACATTACAAGTTTACCTCACTTTAGAGAGCATAAACACCTACGACCACATTTAGCATAATTTTATGTGACCAAATCCCACAAGAAGACACTCGTTGTGTGACCAAATAGTTGCAATCAGCCACACGTACATATAAATAAAGTGGTCATTGCATGGACAATAGTCACACAAAATACAAGTTTGCCTCACTTAAAAGAGCATACGGTCACACTTTTTAACACCTACGACCACATTTGAAATAAATTTATGTGACCAAAAGCCACAAGAAGACACCCGTTCTGTGACCAAATGGTTGCAATCAGCCACACAAACATAAAAACAAAGTGGCCATTGTGTGGACAATAGTCACACAAAATACAAGTTTACCTCTCTTAAAAGAGAATATGGTCACACTTTTTAACACCTACGACCACATATGGCATTATTTTATGTGACCAAATCCCACAAGAAGACAGTCGTTGTGTAACCAAATGGTTGCAATCAGCCACTCATACATAAAAATAAAGTGGCCATTTCATGGACAATTGTCACACAAAATACAAGTTTACCTCACTTTTTAACACCTACGGCCACATATGACATAATTTTATGTGACCAAAGACAACAAGAAGATACGTGTTGTGTGACCAAATGGTTGCAATCAGCCACACATACATATAAACAAAGTGGCCATTGCATTGACAATAGTCACACAAAATACAAGTTTTCCTCACTTGAGATAGCATATGATCACCCTTTTTAACACCTACGACCACATTTGGCAAAATTTTATGTGACCAAAGCCCACAAGAAGATACTCGTTCAGTTACCAAATTGTTGCAATCAGCCACACAAACATCAAAATAAATGGCCATTGCATGTACAATAGTAACACAAAATACAAGTTTACCTCCCTTAAGAGAGCATATGGTCACACTTTTTAACACCTACGGTTACATTTGGCATAATTTTATGTGACCAAAGCCCAGAAGAACTTGTTGTGTGACCAAATAGTTGCAACCAGCCCCACATACATATATATAAAGCGGCCATTGCATGGACAATAGTCACCCAAATTACAAGTTTACCTCACTTATGAGAGCATATGGTCACACTTTTTAACACCTACGACCACATTAGGCTTAATTTTTATGTGACCAAAGCCCACAAGAAGAAACTCGTTGTGTGACCAAATGGTTGGAATCAGCCACACATACATATAAATAAAGTGGCCATTGCATGGACAATAGTCTCACACATTACAAGTTTACCTCACTTTAGAGAGCATAAACACCTACGACCACATTTAGCATAATTTTATGTGACCAAATCCCACAAGAAGACACTCGTTGTGTGACCAAATAGTTGCAATCAGCCACACGTACATATAAATAAAGTGGTCATTGCATGGACAATAGTCACACAAAATACAAGTTTGCCTCACTTAAAAGAGCATACGGTCACACTTTTTAACACCTACGCCACATTTGAAATAAATTTATGTGACCAAAAGCCACAAGAAGACACCCGTTCTGTGACCAAATGGTTGCAATCAGCCACACAAACATAAAAACAAAGTGGCCATTGTGTGGACAATAGTCACACAAAATACAAGTTTACCTCTCTTAAAAGAGAATATGGTCACACTTTTTAACACCTACGACCACATATGGCATTATTTTATGTGACCAAATCCCACAAGAAGACAGTCGTTGTGTAACCAAATGGTTGCAATCAGCCACTCATACATAAAAATAAAGTGGCCATTTCATGGACAATTGTCACACAAAATACAAGTTTACCTCACTTTTTAACACCTACGGCCACATATGACATAATTTTATGTGACCAAAGACAACAAGAAGATACGTGTTGTGTGACCAAATGGTTGCAATCAGCCACACATACATATAAACAAAGTGGCCATTGCATTGACAATAGTCACACAAAATACAAGTTTTCCTCACTTGAGATAGCATATGATCACCCTTTTTAACACCTACGACCACATTTGGCAAAATTTTATGTGACCAAAGCCCACAAGAAGATACTCGTTCAGTTACCAAATTGTTGCAATCAGCCACACAAACATCAAAATAAATGGCCATTGCATGTACAATAGTAACACAAAATACAAGTTTACCTCCCTTAAGAGAGCATATGGTCACACTTTTTAACACCTACGGTTACATTTGGCATAATTTTATGTGACCAAAGCCCAGAAGAACTTGTTGTGTGACCAAATAGTTGCAACCAGCCCCACATACATATATATAAAGCGGCCATTGCATGGACAATAGTCACCCAAATTACAAGTTTACCTCACTTATGAGAGCATATGGTCACACTTTTTAACACCTACGACCACATTAGGCTTAATTTTATGTGACCAAAGCCCACAAGAAGAAACTCGTTGTGTGACCAAATGGTTGGAATCAGCCACACATACATATAAATAAAGTGGCCATTGCATGGACAATAGTCTCACACATTACATGTTGACCTCACTTTAAAGAGCATAAACACCTACGACCACATTTAGCATAATTTTATGTGACCAAATCCACAAGAAGACACTCGTTGTGTGACCAAATAGTTGCAATCAGCCACACATACATATAAATAAAGTGGTCATTGCATGGACAATAGTCACACAAAATACAAGTTTGCCTCACTTAAGAGAGCATACGGTCACACTTTTTAACACCTACGGCCACATTTGAAATAAATTTATGTGACCAAAAGCCACAAGAAGACACCCGTTCTGTGACCAAATGGTTGCAATCAGCTACACAAACATAAAAACAAAGTGGCCATTGTGTGGACAATAGTCACACAAAATACAAGTTTACCTCTCTTAAAAGAGAATATGGTCACACTTTTTAACACCTACGACCACATATGGCATTATTTTATGTGACCAAATCCCACAAGAAGACAGTCGTTGTGTAACCAAATGGTTGCAATCAGCCACTCATACATAAAAATAAAGTGGCCATTTCATGGACAATTGTCACACAAAATACAAGTTTACCTCACTTTTTAACACCTACGGCCACATATGACATAATTTTATGTGACCAAAGACAACAAGAAGATACGTGTTGTGTGACCAAATGGTTGCAATCAGCCACACATACATATAAACAAAGTGGCCATTGCATTGACAATAGTCACACAAAATACAAGTTTTCCTCACTTGAGATAGCATATGATCACCCTTTTTAACACCTACGACCACATTTGGCAAAATTTTATGTGACCAAAGCCCACAAGAAGATACTCGTTCAGTTACCAAATTGTTGCAATCAGCCACACAAACATCAAAATAAATGGCCATTGCATGTACAATAGTAACACAAAATACAAGTTTACCTCCCTTAAGAGAGCATATGGTCACACTTTTTAACACCTATGGTCACATTTGGCATAATTTTATGTGACCAAAGCCCAGAAGAAGAAACTTGTTGTGTGACCAAATAGTTGCAACCAGCCCCACATACATATATATAAAGCGGCCATTGCATGGACAATAGTCACCCAAATTACAAGTTTACCTCACTTATGAGAGCATATGGTCAAACTTTTTAACACCTACGACCACATTCGGCTTAATTTTATGTGACCAAAGCCCATAAGAAGACACTCATTGTGTGACCAAATGGTTGCAATCAGCCACACATACATAATAACAAAATGGCCATTGAATGTACAATTGTCAAACAAAATACAAGTTTACATCACTTAAGAGAGCATATGATCACACTTTTTAATACCTACGACCACATTAGGCTTAATTTTATGTGACCAAAGCCCAGAAGAAGACACTCATTCTGTGACCAAATGCTTGCAATCAGCCACACATTCATAAAAATAAAGTGGGCATTGCATGGACTTTATTCGCACAAATTACAAGTTTACGTCACTTAAGAGAGCATAAACACCTACGACCACATTAGGCATAATTTTATGTGACCAAATTCCACAAGTAGACACTTGTTCTGCGACCAAATGGTTTCTATCAGCCACATATACATAAAAATAAAGTGGCCATTGAATGGACAATAGTCTCCCAAATTAGAAGTTTACCTAACTTAAAAGAGCATATGGTCACACTTTTTAACACTTACTGCCACATTTCGCATAATTTTATGTGACCAAAGCCCACAAGAAGACACTCATTGTGTGACCAAATGGTTGCAATCAGCCACACATACTTAAAAATAATGTGGCAATTGCATGGACAATAGTCACACAACATACAAGTTTACCTCACTTAAGCGAGCATACGATCACACATTTTGACACCTACGACCACATTAGGCTTAATTTTATGTGACCAAAGCCCACAAGAAGACACTCGTTATGTGACCAAATGTTTGCAATCAGCCACACGTACATAAAAATAAAGTGGCCATTGCATGGACAATAGTCACACAAAATACAAGTTTGCTTCACTTAAGAGAGCATATGGTCACACTTTTTAACACCTACGGCTACATTTGACATAAATTTATGTGACCAAAACCCACAAGAAGACACTCGTTCTATGACCAAATGGTTGCAATCAGCCAAACAAACATAAAAATAAAGTGGCCATTGCATGGACAATAGCCACACAAAATACAAGTTTACCTCTCTTAAGAGAGCATATGGTCACACTTTATAACACCTATTGCCACATTTGGCATAATTTTATGTGACAAAAGCCCGGAAGAAGAAACTCGTTGTGTGACCAAATAGTTGCAACCAGCCCCACATACGTATAAGTAAAGTGACCATTGCATGGACAATAGTCGCACAAAATACAAGTTTACCTCCCTTAAGAGAGCATATGGTCACACTTTTTAACACCTACGACCACATATGGAATAATTTTATGTGACCAAATCCCAAAAGAATGCACTAGTTGTGTGACCAAATGATTGCAATCAGCAACAGATACATAATAATAAAGTGGCCACTGCATGTATAATTGTCACACAAAATACAAGTTTACCTCATTTAAGAGAGCATATGATCACACTTTTTAACACCTACGACCACATTTGGCTTAATTTTATGTGACCAAAGCCCACAAGAAGACACACGTTGTGTGACCAAATGGTTGTAATCAGCCACACGTACATAAAAATAAAGTGGTCATTGCCTGGAATATATTCACACAAATTACAAGTTTACCTCACTTAAGAAAGCATAAACACCTACGACCACATTAGGCATATATTTATGTGACCAAAATCCACAAGAAGACACTTGTTCTTTGACCAGATGGTTGCTATCAGCCACACATACATAAAAATAAAGTGGTCATTGAATGGACAATAGTCTCCCAAATTAGAAGTTTACCTCACTTAAAAGAGCATATGATCACACTTTTTAACACTTACTGCCACATTTCGCATAATTTTATGTGACCAAAGCCCACAAGAAGACACTCATTGTGTGACCAAATGGTTGCAATCAGCCACACATACTTAAAAATAAAGTGGTCATTGCATGGACAATTGTCACACAAAATACAAGTTTACCTCACTTAAGACCATATGGTCACACTTTTTAACACCTATGGCCACATATGGCATAATTTTATGTGACCAAAGATAATAAGAAGACACTCGTTGTGTGGCCAAATGGTTGCAATCAGCCACATATACTTAAAAATAAAGTGGCCATTGCATGTTGTCACACAAAATACAAGTTTACCCCACTTAAGAGAGAATATGGTCACCCTTTTTAACACCTAAGGCCACATATGGAATATTTTTTTGTGACCAAAGACAACAAGAAGACACTCGTGGTGTGACCAAATGGTTGCAATCAGCCACACATACTTATAAATAAAGTGGTCATTGCATGGACAATAGGTAGACAAAATACAAGTTTGCCTCCCTTAAAAGAGCATATGGTCACACGTTTTAACACCTAAGACCACATAGACATAATTTTAAGTGACCAAATTCCAGAAGAAGGCACTAGTTGTGTGACCAAATGATTGCAATCAGCAACAGATACATAATAATAAAGTGGCCACTGCATGTACAATTGTCACACAAAATACAAGTTTACCTCACTTAAGAGAGCATATGATCACACTTTTTAATACCTACGACCAAATTAGGCTTAATTTTATGTTACCAAAGCCCAGAAGAAGACACTCATTCTGTGACCAAATGGTTGCAATCAGCCACACATTCATAAAATAAAGTGGGCATTGCATGGACTTTAGTCACACAAATTACAAGTTTACCTCACTTAAGAGAGCATAAACACCTACGACCACATTAGGCATAATTTTATGTGACCAAATTCCACAAGTAGACACTTGTTCTGCGACCAAATGGTTGCTATCAGCCACACATACATAAAAATAAAGTGGCCATTGAATGGACAATAGTCTCCCAAATTAGAAGTTTACCTAACTTAAAAGAGCATATGGTCACACTTTTAAACACTTACTGCCACATTTCGCATAATTTTATGTGACCAAAGCCCACAAGAAGACACTCATTTTGTGACCAAATGGTTGCAATCAGCCACACATACTTAAAAATAATGTGGCAATTGCATGGACAATAGTCACACAACATACAAGTTTACCTCACTTAAGCGAGCATACGATCACACATTTTGACACCTACGACCACATTAGGCTTAATTTTATGTGACCAAAGCCCACAAGAAGACACTCGTTGTGTGACCAAATGTTTGCAATCAGCCACACGTACATAAAAATGAAGTGGCCATTGCATGGACAATAGTCACACAAAATACAAGTTTGCTTCACTTAAGAGAGCATATGGTCACACTTTTTAACACCTACGGCTACATTTGACATAAATTTATGTGACCAAAACCCACAAGAAGACACTCGTTCTATGACCAAATGGTTGCAATCAGCCAAACAAACATAAAAATAAAGTGGCCATTGCATGGACAATAGCCACACAAAATACAAGTTTACCTCTCTTAAGAGAGCATATGGTCACACTTTATAACACCTATTGCCACATTTGGCATAATTTTATGTGACAAAAGCCCGGAAGAAGAAACTCGTTGTGTGACCAAATAGTTGCAACCAGCCCCACATACGTATAAGTAAAGTGACCATTGCATGGACAATAGTCGCACAAAATACAAGTTTACCTCCCTTAAGAGAGCATATGGTCACACTTTTTAACACCTACGACCACATATGGAATAATTTTATGTGACCAAATCCCAAAAGAATGCACTAGTTGTGTGACCAAATGATTGCAATCAGCAACAGATACATAATAATAAAGTGGCCACTGCATGTATAATTGTCACACAAAATACAAGTTTACCTCATTTAAGAGAGCATATGATCACACTTTTTAACACCTACGACCACATTTGGCTTAATTTTATGTGACCAAAGCCCACAAGAAGACACACGTTGTGTGACCAAATGGTTGTAATCAGCCACACGTACATAAAAATAAAGTGGTCATTGCCTGGAATATATTCACACAAATTACAAGTTTACCTCACTTAAGAAAGCATAAACACCTACGACCACATTAGGCATATATTTATGTGACCAAAATCCACAAGAAGACACTTGTTCTTTGACCAGATGGTTGCTATCAGCCACACATACATAATAAAAAAGTGGTCATTGAATGGACAATAGTCTCCCAAATTAGAAGTTTACCTCACTTAAAAGAGCATATGATCACACTTTTTAACACTTACTGCCACATTTCGCATAATTTTATGTGACCAAAGCCCACAAGAAGACACTCATTGTGTGACCAAATGGTTGCAATCAGCCACACATACTTAAAAATAAAGTGGTCATTGCATGGACAATTGTCACACAAAATACAAGTTTACCTCACTTAAGACCATATGGTCACACTTTTTAACACCTATGGCCACATATGGCATAATTTTATGTGACCAAAGATAATAAGAAGACACTCGTTGTGTGGCCAAATGGTTGCAATCAGCCACATATACTTAAAAATAAAGTGGCCATTGCATGTTGTCACACAAAATACAAGTTTACCCCACTTAAGAGAGAATATGGTCACCCTTTTTAACACCTAAGGCCACATATGGAATATTTTTTTGTGACCAAAGACAACAAGAAGACACTCGTGGTGTGACCAAATGGTTGCAATCAGCCACACATACTTATAAATAAAGTGGTCATTGCATGGACAATAGGTAGACAAAATACAAGTTTGCCTCCCTTAAAAGAGCATATGGTCACACGTTTTAACAACTACGACCACATAGACATAATTTTAAGTGACCAAATTCCAGAAGAAGGCACTAGTTGTGTGACCAAATGATTGCAATCAGCAACAGATACATAATAATAAAGTGGCCACTGCATGTACAATTGTCACACAAAATACAAGTTTACCTCACTTAAGAGAGCATATGATCACACTTTTTAATACCTACGACCAAATTAGGCTTAATTTTATGTGACCAAAGCCCAGAAGAAGACACTCATTCTGTGACCAAATGGTTGCAATCAGCCACACATTCATAAAATAAAGTGGGCATTGCATGGACTTTAGTCACACAAATTACAAGTTTACCTCACTTAAGAGAGCATAAACACCTACGACCACATTAGGCATAATTTTATGTGACCAAATTCCACAAGTAGACACTTGTTCTGCGACCAAATGGTTGCTATCAGCCACACATACATAAAAATAAAGTGGCCATTGAATGGACAATAGTCTCCCAAATTAGAAGTTTACCTAACTTAAAAGAGCATATGGTCACACTTTTAAACACTTACTGCCACATTTCGCATAATTTTATGTGACCAAAGCCCACAAGAAGACACTCATTGTGTGACCAAATGGTTGCAATCAGCCACACATACTTAAAAATAAAGTGGCCATTGCATGGACAATTGTCACACAAAATACAGGTTTACCTCACTTAAGAGAGCATATGGTCACACTTTTTAACACCTATGGCCACATATGGCATAATTTTATGTGACCAAAGACAACAAGAAGACACTCGTTGTGTGACCAAATGGTTGCAATCAGCCACACATACTTAAAAATAAAGTGGCCATTGCATGGACAATTGTCACACAAAATACAAGTTTACCTCACTTAAGAGAGCATATGGTCACACTTTTTAACACCTATGGCCACATATGGCATAATTTTATGTGACCAAAGACAACAAGAAGACACTCGTTGTGTGACCAAATGGTTGCAATCAGCCACACATAGTTATAAATAAAGAGGTCATTGCATGGACAATAGTCAAACAAAATACAAGTTTACCTCCCTTAAGAGAGTATATGGTAACAGTTTTTAACACCTACGGTCACATTTGGCTTAATTTTATGTGACCAAAGCCCACAAGAAGACCCTCGTTGTGTGACCAAATAGTTGCAATCAGCCAAACATACATATAAATAAAGTGGCCATTGCATGGACAATAGTCACACAAAATACAAGTTTGCCTCACTTTATAGAGCATATTATCACCCTTTTTAACACCTACGACCACATTTGACATAAATTTATGTGACTAAAACCCACAAGAAGACACTCATTCTGTGACCAAATGGTTACAATCAGCCACACAAAAATAAAAATAAATTGGCCATTGCATGGACAATAGTCAAACAAAATACAAGTTTACCTCACTTAAAAGAGAATATGGTCACACTTTTTAACACCTACGACCACATATGGCATAATTTTATGTGATCAAATCCCACAAGAAGGCACTCATTGTGTAACCAAATGGTTGCAATCAGCCACACATACATAAAAATAAAGTGGTCATTGCGTGGACAATAGTCACACAAAATACAAGTTTTCCTCACTTAAGAGAGCATATGGTCACCATTTTTAACACCTACGACAAGATTTGCCATAATTTTATGTGACCAAAGCCCAGAAGAAGACACTCGTTTTGTGACAAAATGGTTGCAATCAGCCACACATACATAAAAATAAAGTGGCCATCGCATGGACAATAGTCACACAAAGTACAAGTTTACCTCACTTAAAAGATCACTAGTACAAAAATGACCTATGGTCACGGTTTTGTCCAAACTGCCTAGCCACAGTTTTTGTTATTGACGTGACTAAAGGGTCATATATGATCTTGTATTATTATGATAGCCACAGTTTATCTCAATAACTGTGACCATTGCAAATCACATTCAAACCTTAAGCCACGGTTTAACATAAGGTTCGTGACAAAGACTTGTCACGGTTGCCACATTGTTACCAAATGTCATCGTTTGTCACAGTTATTTGTTTGATGTCTATAATAATCTTGTGATGGTTATTAACTGTGGCGATAAATATGTATATGGTCACGGAAATCTCTTTCGGTGACCAAAGGGACACCCTGAAGTCTAATTATATGAGTCTAAATTATATGGTGGAATTAGTCACACGAATAAACTGTGACAGAAGGTTAACTTATATGGTCACGAAATCGCTTTGTGTGACCAAAGGGTGGAGTTCATTAGCCACGTATGGTAAAAGAAAAACATTGTGACTATAAGTGTTTAATGTTCATGATTGAGTTCATTAAGTGTGTCCAAAAGTAAACAATTGTCATGAAATAAGAAAATTATTGTGACTATAAGTATTTTATAGTCACGGTTTAGTTTCTTTTGTGTGTGTAAAAGTATTTCATATTCATGATGAAAGAGAAAAATGTGACTAAGTATTTTTTTTGTCACGATATAATTTCTTTTATGTATATAAAAGTAATTAATGATCACGGTTTAAGAAAAAAAAAACTTATCACCGTAATTATGTTTCAGTCACAGTTTAAGACACACAAGCATGTGACTATTAATATTTAAAGGTGACAGATTAAGTTTTTATGTGCGTCTAAATGTAAACAATAGTAATAGTAAAATGAAAAAGATATGATTATAAGTACATTCAAGTCACGATTTAATTTATTTTGTGACTAAAAGCTATCAATCTCACATTAAAAAAAATCAATATAAGGGGTTTTTTTGTCACGGATTAAGCAAATTTGTAAGTATTAATATTTAAAGGTGACGGTTTATTGTTTTTATGTAACTAAAAATAAACAATCGCCATGACAAAAAAATGTTGTGACTATATTTTTCTAATGATCATGGTTTAGTTTATTTCTTATTAGTGTGTAAAAGTAATAGATTTCATGATAAAAGAAAAAAAACAGTGACTATAAGTACTTTATGGTCACACGAAGAATTGGTTTGTGTGACTAAAAGTAATCGGTGGTCATGGTTTACGTGAAAAAAATGTCCTCTTCTCTTTCTGTCTTCAAGCTTCAAGCTTTTGCCTAGGAGCTCGGATTCCAGTCCTATCGTTAGAAAGCAGCATTGTTGGAATTCCGGAAATCTCTTTCATGTAGCTTGGCAAGGAAATTTTTAGTCATGGGTACAGGACCCTTTACAGTGTCCAATAGGTCCCCCTGAGGCCGAAAGAAACTTGCTTTCCTCTGCGCTCACATCGAAGTAACTGTTGTCTCCCTTATGGTCGACGTTCTCTCCTCCCATCCTCTTCTCTCCCTACCGGTCGCCGAATAGAACTCTTCTTTGTCGTTCTGGTTGGCTTAGGGCGGTCGAACTCTCCCCTCCTCTCCTTAACGGTCAAGTGATTTCTCATTCTCTCTCCTTTCACTGTTTCGTTGGAAAAACCAACGCATATCTCATATTGACTTTCTTTCGCCCTACTCTAAGGGTACTTTAATCTCAGGTGTCAAAGTGTGGATTTCATATAGTCAAAAAGAAAGGGGACGTGCTATATCCTAAACGTACGAAATATAGTAAATATCGTACGTAAAGGCAGATGTAGTAGGGGTTGCAAACCGGACGGTACACGACTTGGTTTTGTAAGATATGGGAGATGTGCTTCAGTTCCCGGAGCTTCTTGCTACATAGAAATGCCCTACAAGACCTACAAGACAGAGTAATGGGAAATGTTAATGCGAACTCAAAGAATGGAGAGGGGAGATATTGAACGGAAGCACAAGAACAAGCAAAGGCTTACCTTATAAGCTCTTTTTCAGTTTCCTTTTCACTAAAAAGAAAGGGCCTTCTAGCGATAGAGACTAACAAGGAAACTTAACAATACTAAAGGCGAATCGATCAGGCTGAAGCTATAAGTATTTTATCGTCACTGTTTAATATATTATTGTTTCTGAAACTAAACATTAACCATGATAAAAGAACAAAAATGTATTTATAAGTATTTTATGGTCACAATTTATTTTATTTTGTGTGGTTAAAGGTTATCAATTGTCATAGTTAAAAAAAACTTGTTAATATGAGTATTTTGTGGTCATGGTTAATTGTGTTAAGTGTGTCAAAAACTAAACATTAACCATGATAAAAGGAAAAATATCGTGACTACAAGTAGTTTATGGTCACGACTTATTTTTTTATCAGTTGCTAAATGTTATTAATTGTCATAATAAAAGCAGCAAAATGTGGCTATAACTACTTTATGGTCACGATTTAGTTGATTTTGTGTGGTTAAAGGTTATTAATTGTCACAGTTTAAGAAAAATGTGGCTATAACTACTTTATTGTCACGATTTAATTTTTTACACGTGTCTAAAAGGAACAATAGTGATTTTAAAAAAAATATAATGTGACAACAAGTATTTGATGGTCACCAAAGGGCCTTTGGCCTGGCGGTAAGAGGGTGGAGATACAAGTGAGAGGTCACGGGTTCGACTCCCGTCGGAGACAAATTGATATTTAGGTGGTGAAAGTAAGTCTTGTGGTAAATGAGTAGTTTAGGAGTAGGAGTAGGAGTAGGATAGTTTGCCGTTAAAAAAAGTATTTAATGGTCAAAGATTGTATTGTTGCATGTGTCTAAAAGTTACCAATTGCCACGATTAGGAATAAATAAGTTACTATAAATACTTTATGGTCACGGTATTGTTTATTATATGTGTCTAAAAGTAAGCAATTGTCATGAATAAACGAATTATTATGTGACTAAAATAATGGTATGGTCACGGTGTATTATTTTTGTGTGTCAAAATGTATCAATTATCACGGTTTAATACTTTATGTATGTCCAATTGCAACCAATCGTCACATTTTAATAAATTATGTGTGTCTAAGTGTACCCTACGGTCACGGTTTAATTGTTTATGCATGTCTAAATGTACCAATGGTCACACCACTTAATAGTTTATGTGCGTTAAAATATTACCAATTGTCACGGTTTCATTCATGTGGTGTGTTTAAATGTCTCAAATAGTTACGGTTTAACTGATTTGTGCGGTCCCTTGCGCATTCAGAGCATGAATGCCAATAAGTACATTCTGCTGATGGTCAAAGATTACTCACGCTACACTTGGATAAAGTTCCTACGCACGAAGATTGAGACACTAGAACTGATCATATCATTTCTGATGCACACCCAAGTAAATCTCCAACTTCAAGCCCAAACCATCCGCACGAACAACGGTAGTGAGTTCAAAAATAAGGAATTAACCGAATTCCTTGATTCTGTCGGTATTTCCCACCAATATTCCGCTGCCAGAACTCCTCAACAGAATGGAGTCGTCGAACGACGGAATCGAACTCTGGTTGAAGCAGCTCGTTCCATGATCATATACTCAACGTTGCCTCTTCAATTGTAGGCTGAAGCCGTGGACACTGCGTGTTACACTCAAAACAGATCCATCATCAACAAACGGTTTGGCAAAACACCCTATAAGATTATTAATAAATGCACACCTAATGTCAAACACTTCGGTGTTTTTGGTTGCAGGTTTTACATCCTAATCGAAAAAGATAATCTCGGTAAGTTCGACGCCCAAGGAGATGAAGCAGTATACATCGGATGCTTGAAGAACTCAGCCTCCTACCGGGTGTACAACAAACGGACTAGAACAGTTAATGAGAGTGTGAAAATCACATTTGATGATTTAGCTAAGTCCGAGAATGTATCTGAACACATCAGTTTAGAAACGGCTGCTCAATAATAGTCTGAAACAACTCAAACATCATCTGCATCCACCTCCGCTACGCCAAACAGAGAAGATGATCTAGACCTAGACTCCCTGTTTGACCTATTATATCCTCACTCTAAGAATAGTACTAATTCTTTTTTTAAATCTATTGCAGATACAAATGAAGTCAGTCCAAGCTCACCTACCCTTGACACACCTGAGCCCACACCTTCTGACTTCACACCAACATCTCCGAAATCCCCAACCGGTTCTATTATTCCTAACCTAAGCCCGGACGTAGCCTCAGAACCTTCGACACCGGTTGATGCTCCTCAAACCTATTCAACCCCATCTGAATCACCCAAATCCGCATATGACGTCGTACCGCTTCTACGCAAGTGGACTTTATCGCAAACCGAATCATAAATCATTGGGGATAAGTCTGCTGCGGTTCGAACCAGAAGAGCTATCAACGCCGAATGCCTATTCGCTACTTTCCTAAGAAAGATCGAACCGACAACCATAACCGAAGCCCTACGAGATTCAGACTGGGTGAATGCAATGCATGACGAGCTACATTAGTTCGAACGCCTACACGTATGGAGGTTAGTCCCACGACCAAAGGATCGGTCCATTATCGGCCCAATAATGGATTTTCTAGAAGAAATGAGACGAGAACGGAATTGTCATCCATAACAAAGGTAGACTCGTGGCTAAAGGGTATCAACAACAAGAAGGAATCGACTACGATGAGATGTTCGCCCCGGTTGCAAACCTTGAAGCGATTCGCATATTCCTAGCGTATGCGGCCCACAAGGACTTCACTGTCTACCAGATGGATGTCAAGACGGCGTTTCTCAATGGGATTCTGAAATAGGATGTCTACGTTTCTCAACATGTAGGTTTTGTCGATGAGTCTAGACCATCGTATGTCTATGCTCTCGATAAAGCTCTATATGGTATGAAACAAGCACCTCGGGCATGGTATGATAGTCTAACTAAGTTCCTGCTCGATTTCGAATTTTCCAAAGGTACGGTCGACACAACCCAGTTTATACGACATAAAGGTAATGACATTCTACTCGATCAAATTTATATAGATGACATTATTTTCGGGTCTTCACTTAGTGAAGAATTTTCAAAAACAATGGAATCGAGATTCGAGATGAGTATGATGGGGGAAATGAACTTTTTCCTCGGATTACAACTTAAACAACTTACTGACGGGATTCTCATAAACCAGTCAAAGTACATCCATGATCTCCTAATGAGATTTCAGATTGAAAATTGTACGTCTATGAAAACTCTCATGTCCATTTCCTCAAAGCCTGATGCCGACCCAATGGGAAAATCCACTGACATCACGACTTATCGAGGAATGATCGTATCCTTATTGTATATAACTTCTAGGAGACCAGACATAATGCTTGCTACTTGTCTTTGTGCTTGATTTCAAGCCGACTCTAAAGAGTCACATTTGGCTGCCGTAAAACAAATTTTTTGTTATTTAAAAGGGACGCCTGACCTTGGTCTCTGGTATCCAAAAAGAACCAGCTTTGAACTAAATGCCTACTTAGATGCAGATCATGCAGGTTGCAAACATGACAGAAAGGGTACCTCCGATCATATCCATTACCTCGGAGACAAACTGGTAAGTTGTGCATCGAAGAAACAATATAGTGTTTCTCTGTTCACCGCTGAAGCAGAATATGTCGCTGCTGCAAGTTGCTACTCACAACTGCTGTGGATGCGCACTCAACTCCGAGACTATGGATTAAGACTTAGTCGGATTCCCATCTATTGCAATGAGCGCAATAGCCATTACTGGTAACCCTGTACAACACTCTCGAGCTAAAAACATAGATATTCAGTGCCATTTTAATGAAGATCACGTTGAAGAAGGTACCATAGAATTACATTTCGTCAACACTGAAAGTTAGATAGCTGATTTGTTCACAAAACCTTTAGATGAAAAATGTTTTAATTTTCTGGTGAACAAGTTAGTTATCCTGAATTTGATAACATAACTTAATTTAAAATGAAACATTTCTACTATGTTTTTCGCCTTCTCGAAAGACAGATTTTCTTTTCGCGAATTTATGTTTCGTGTTTACTTTATTCAATTCTAATCGTTGTGTTAAATTTCATTTTTCTGTCACGCTTTATCGGGAGGCAACCAGGTAAGTATTCTAGTGTTTTCAATTATCATTTATGCACACTCGGAGGGGGAGAAAATATGTTGCTACTTGGTGTAATTTGAACTTTAGTTAGTGTGTTTTAATTTCTTAAGTTACTATTTATTAAGAAAATCTAAAAAATATTTTATTTCTGTGTTTATTTTTGTGTGTTTTAATTTCAAGGTTATTAATTTAAATGGAAAATCCAAAAAGATTTATTTCTATTTTGTTCTTTTAATTTTATTATTAAATAATAAAGATATTTTGTAAGAAAAAATTTATTTTCTTTTGGGTTTTGGGTCGGGTTCCCTAACCACGTTTGGGGGGGAATCGGTTTTTAAAAAATGTATTTAAGCCGCCCAATTTTTTTTCTTCTTTCAGTTTCTTCTTCATCCCTTTCACTTCACTAACACACACACAAGAATTCAAAAGTCTCGACTGTTTCATCATCCTTCTCCGATTTTGAAGTATTTTAAAGCAATTTCGTGTAGAAAAGTGAGTACAAATTATGTTTTCAGTCATTGCTACACACTTTATGCTTAAAATCTGCACTTAATCGACTGTGGAGAAGGGTTTTAAGACTGCAATGGTCGTTTTCTTCGTGAATAATAAACCCAAAAGGTTTTTGAAATAACAGCTTTTTGATCGAAAATCTAAAATTTGGAAATTGTTTGTGAAAGGTAAAATTGCCCAAGTCCTAAAACCTGCGATTAAGGTGTCATCCGCGAGTTCCAACTCGCGGATAATACTACATCTGCATGTTGAGTCAAATTTTTCTAAATTAAAAAGGGCTTTTGATGCTCTGTCCGCGACTTGCAGCTCGTGGAAAAAGCTCCATCCGCATAACAATTTTCAAAGGTTTTAAAAAGGCAAAGTGAAACATGCGGCCACAGTTTCATCCGCGAGTTTCAACTCGTAGGCATTACTCCATCTGCATGACACTCACAACAAAATTTTTAACATATACTTGCTATCGCAGACTCTTCCGCAAGTTATAACTCGCGGATAATACTCCAACCGCAAGTCTTCATTAAAGAAGTTTGTAAAATTTCTAAGTTAAATCTGCGGCCAAAGGCTCATCCGCAAGTTCCACCTTGCGGATAACACTTAAACCACAGTTTACAGTTGCAACTCTCGGATGACACTACATCCGCTGGTTTGCTAAGAAGTGTTCTGTAGAAGCCCTTTAACAAATCAGTATAATTCTATCAAACGCCCAAAACAAGAACCACTTTTGAACAAGTCGTACATTCCTTGATAATGCAAATCTAACTCTCAGACTCTCTGACAGGTACAATGGCATCTCGTTCCCAATCAGGAGAAAATGTACCTATATGTTGGTACATCCTGTGTGACGATAGCAGTCTAATTGATATTGCATTGTGTTTTTGACAAGTGTTTGCATATATATGTTTATATGTGTTTGTCTGTTATTGATTGTGTGTTTGAACTTGATGTAACATATTACAAGAAGTTCAAACATAAAGGTCAAAGATTAATTCAAACATAAGTAAAACATAAGTTTCATCACTTAAGTGTTTAAGTGATTTGGCTAGATTCGAATTACACAAAGGTAAACATTCGAATCTGTGATAGATTCGAATGTAGCCTTAGATTCGAATTAAGGCTAGATTCGAGAGTGTCCTTGTGGACAGACTCGAATGGGCCTTGGGCTAGATTCGAGTTTGGCCCACATCAGACTCGAATCAGGGTCTATAATTAGGGATAGACTCGAGTCATTAGCAGACTTTTTAGCAGAATTCGTGAGGAATTAAGCTTAAGGCGATCTCGAGTTTATCAGCTAGGTGATTGCCGTTTCGGAGAGAATTAGTTCGTAGGATCGTTCGTGTGTCGTTCGTTCAGCGTCTAATAGTCTCCGTGTTTCGTGGTTGAGAGTTGTCCGTCTAACCGTCAACGAGGATTCCACACTCGTTCACGGATCCACGTCTAGATAGATCTTGCAGTGGTAGACCTTACAAGTGGTATCAGAGACTAGTTCCGATCTAGTGACCTGTGGGTTATGGGCCCACCACGCTTCCGCTGCGTTACAGACTCTAAGTATTTAGGCTTTCACACATAATGCAACTAAATCCTAAGTGTTATACTTTATTTAGTTTGATATGTTGGTAGGCATAATACATATAGGAATCTCAAGGGTTATAAAATAATCTAGAAAAAGTCAAGCGTGTCACTATCTTAGATGTATGACCAATCGGTCTTAATTTTTATGTGCAAGACATACAAACATTGAGTCTAAATGAGGTATGCAAACTTTCTGGGGATGTATGGCAACATCAAATACATCTAAAAATGGAAAGAATAGAAATATCATATGTAACTGAGAGTCGAAAACATGCAACTCTGTTGTACGTAAGTACAGACCTGTTGTCTCTGTTTAGATTCGGGTTAGCAGATATGTCGCTTTGTTGTACGTCAGTACAGACCTGTCACCGCTGTCTGCTAACTTTAAAAATAAACCTTAAGTCGAACTAAGACACTTTGTTGTATGAAAATACAGACCTGTGTCCGATGTTTGTCTTTTAAAGAAAGTTTGCAAATACCAACAAGTTAGAATCTTTGTCTGTGTGCCTTGATCATAAAAGTATGTCTATGTCTGAGTCACGTAAGATAATTTCCTGATAAATAAAAAGGCCAAGGGATATTCCGAAATGTAGAATGTTTAACGGGGTAAAATACCAACAATTGGCTAAATAAGTGTGTCACGACAAACAATCAAAGGAATCAAAAATTCCTAAGTGTGAAAGTTTAAGTACTGAAAGTTAGTATCAGACATCGCTATCTGATTGAACCTCTCTTAGACTATACTCATCAAAAATATGTTGTTTAGTATTTAGCTTAGCTTGTAAATTTTTTTATAGCTTAAGTCTATATTAAAATTTTTTTAGTCAAAATTTTATTTTATTTTATTTTATTTTTACCTTAGTTTATTTTATTTTAATTTTATTTTATTTTAGTTTAGTTTAATTTTTACTTAGGGAAAAGGTCAAAAGTTACTGAGGGTGCATTCAAAGTTGGATAAAATAAACAATGCGTGAACTATCTTGAGCTTAGGGTAAAAGAATTGGCATAGTTTATCTGGTTACACGATACCGTAGAAAAAGGTTGGAAAAGTTGAATTTATTTCAAAATTTTCGAAATTTTTCTAAGTATTGGTGGTTTCGAATCTAAGACAGACTCGAATAAGGAAGTACTTCGAATCTGTCAGTAGATTCGAATCTATGCTTAGAATCGAGGGTTGGTGGTATAAATAGGTCAACAGTGAAGTCATTTAAGACTTACTGTTTTCGAATCTATCACACTCGAGTCTAAAGGCGATTTCGAATCTGTTCTTCGAGTCTATCGTAATCCTCCTAAACGACATTTTGTCGAGTCTCTTACTTGGTGTTTCGATTCTACAGATACATCTAGGTATAATCAACCGGATTGTACAAGATTTGTGTAGTTTTATGCACAATTTTAGACTAAATCGTCAAATTTTGAAGTTTTATAGGTCGAAATAGGGTTTTTGCTAAATTACCAAGTTTGGACCTATAAAAGATTAAATTAAAAGCATAAATCAATGATTAGAACCTAGTTGAACTAATGTATGTGATTTACTAAGTTCAAAATGGTTAAAATATTGGGTTTTTGTGGACATATTGGCAGTCGGCATTTCGAGTCTGTTCATGAACTTCGAATCTGTTCATGGGTTTCTCGAATCTGTCATTAGATTCGAGATGACCATGATCTTCGAATCTGTCCATTAGACTCGAATAGGGACAATTCGAATCTGTCCATAACACTCAATATGGACACTTCGAATCTGTTATTTTCGAATCTATTGTTTATTTGCACTGTTTAATTTAAATTTTATTAAACTTGTAGAAATTTAATTGTGTTAGATTTTGTACTTAAACAAGTACAAAATAAAACAAATTTGAATTTAAACAAGTTTATTGATTTTTAATGAGTCTAACAGTTTTTGTTTATTGTGCAGAAATGGCGGTTCAAGCTTTTGTTACAAAGCATAATATGGTTCTTAATCCCGACAATAATATCCCTGAGGCGCAGGGATATCGCCAAGTTTTGGATTTCCTAGCTGAATCTAGGATTAGCTTTGCTCTATACCATAACATCCCAATTGTTATTTCATATGTGCGGCAGTTTTACGACCATTTACAAGTTGATTGCACTGTCACCCCGACAGTTCTAAGAACGAGAATTGCTGGACAGCCGTTAGTCTTCTCTGCAGACATGTTGCGTCAGGTTCTGCAGTTGGGATCTCAGGAACAAGAAGATGGGCCTATTGAATTTCCGTTAAGTATTAGGCAGACTGCTTTTCTGAGGATGGGATACAGTTTGGATGTTGCAAAGTCATCATACATGAAGAGTGGCCTGATTGGGCAGTGGCGATTCTTGGTGCACGTATTCATGGTCTGTTTTGCACCGAAGAAAGCTGGATTTGATTACATAGTGTCAAAGATCCAATCTGGGGTTATTGCATTGGTATACAATCGGAAGTTCAGTTTTTCACAAATGTTCTTCTCGGAGTTCGTTCATCAGATTGCGGCTCCAGAAAGGGAAAGATTTTTGTTGTACCCTAGATTCATTATGATGCTGATTAGGCATTTCTTGCCAGACTTGCCGCCGTCAAATGACTCTCTGAGTGTTAATGTTATGGACAAATGGATTTTCGCTGATTGTTCCTCACATCGAGGAAAATTGGCTGTTCCTGTTGCTCGTCCATTGTTCGGAGCCATTGTGGATAGGGATTTTCAAGCCCCGGAAGATGCCAACTGGGCAGGGGTCGTTGAGTTTCCACAACAACAACAACAGCAACAACGTCAACAACAACAGCCAAGAGTTCAAAGACGCCGTCAGAGACCAGCAGTGAGTCAAATCCAGGCATCAAGGCCTTCTACAAGCGAGCAGCCCCAAATTCAAGAAGCTGGGCCATCAAATGTTCAAGAAGCCGGGCCCTCCAATATTCAGAGTGAAACTGAACAGCTTTGCCAGACGCTAAATGAAATTTGGGAGGCAGGGCCTCATGCAAACGAAGACGTTGCCGCAGCATTAGTGGGTGAGCTGCTTAGTCCACCAGAAGGTGAAGATGATGTTTTTAGAGATGTAGAGGAGTATGAGCCAGAGAGGGCTGATGGAGGCTTGACATCATCAGAATCAGAATCAGATGATATGGAGGAGCAGGAGGCTGAAGCTCCTGAATTAGTGGCTGCAGATCCCAATATTCACATCGGAACCTATGGAGCTAGGTTAGTAGTGAATGAAGCAGCAGGATCGAGGAGGAGAGAAGAAAGGGAATCTGAAGATTCGGACTTTGAAGAAGAGGAGGTTGCTCCCCTAGTGACGAGGCAACGTGCCAAACGTCATCGGTTCATGCAAGGGTCTTCTTCGGCATCCACGAGTCAGCCAGAAGTTCCCCAATCCCAACCTCAAGCCACCGCTCCACCATCACCGCCACCTCAGCATCATGAACCATATATTCCACCACC
Organism: Centrapalus pauciflorus; assembly: GCA_020465985.1. Lineage (NCBI taxonomy): Eukaryota > Viridiplantae > Streptophyta > Magnoliopsida > Asterales > Asteraceae > Centrapalus > Centrapalus pauciflorus. The sequence goes on along the minus strand of JAANYP010006892.1, from coordinate 81,720 downwards.
ATTCATTCCGTCTCCCATTCAGTCCATTCCATCTACCTCAACCGCATATACTGAAAATTCAGAGGTTTGTACAACTCAAGGGACGTGTTGACTTTCAGCATGTTCAGATCCTAACCCTCACAAAGGCTGTTGGCGAGCTCTAGGCGCATAACGCAAATCTTGACAAAGACAATGCCGAATTAAGGAAGATTGTGGAGGATGTAAGGGATGAGAACACTGAATTAAAATCTTTTATTGCAGATCAGTCTTCAGAAATCCGATCAATGAGGTCCCTCCTTGAGCAGCTCATGAAAAATCTACAAGCTCAGGGGGAGACAAGTTGTAGGGATCAGGAAGTGCAGCATAGAGAGGATGATGACGAAGGCAATGATCCCGGTGCAAGTAAGGAGAATGAGCCTGTAGATTTTCCTGCAGCTCAACTTACACAAGTTCAGGGGGAGCCTAGTCAAGGTGAAGGAGAAATGGGAGAAGCTAGTTCATCAAAACAGCCTACAGACTTTGAAATCAGTGAGATGATTGAAGCGCTTATGGATCTCGATGATAATCCTCTGGATGTAGGTTTTGATAATGAAGATGAAGAGCTGGAAGAAGGCGAGTTTGTGCCAGAAGAGATAGTGGATTGGCAGTCAGATGATGAGGTAGTCGCTGATGAGGATGATGAAGCTGATGAGATAGTTGTGCAGCAGAATCCTATTACCGATACCTACATGATTGATGGAAATAGAATTGTCAATGTAGATATAGTAAATGCTGCATTGAATCCTCAGCCATCGACAGAAGAACCTGCAAGAGAGCTAACTAATGAAGAAAAAAAAAAGCTATGGTTCAGGGCTGAAGAGAAGGAGTTAGCGATTAAAAGGACAATGAGAGTGCCGGGTACTGGGAAGCTGTCTGAGCGAATTTTAAGTTGGTTCTTTGACAGAGATCTGCAACTTTTTGTAATTAAAAGAAAAGACGGGCTTCAGTACATGAGGCGAACATTAAAAGCGTTCAACTCCCTGCCAAAGATCGAAATCACTGCGCTAGCATGGAAAGATTTGATAAACATTGGCGATGATCCCTATGCGAGCGTAATTGAAAGAATCATAAGAAAGGAGGGGAGATCAAGGAAATTCGAGCGTTTGAATCCAAGGGTCGGGAGAAGAGTAGAGGATCAGTCACGTATAGATCCCTAACTGGACGACCGTGGATGAGGATTCATTACAAACCAGCTAAATGTTTGAGGAAAGTGCCTCTAAAGCGAATGCCACAGAATGTGTTGCAGAATTTACATTGGTGGTACGCCGACACTGAGACCGGGGAAGCAGTTATGGAGGATTTTGAAGAAAAAGTCATTCTTAGAGTTTACGACCCGCTTCACCTGGTAAACCTCTCAAAAGAAGATCTTCAGATTTTGTATAATTGTAAGATCTCCAGTGACACACATATGGACGGTGAAGCAAGTAAGTATGAAAATGTAGTCAAGGTATGTGTCGAGAAAGGTTTGTATGCTGGTAGTATTTTGAATCAATAAATAAAGTTCTTAATCAATTGTGTGATTTATTAGAAGCTATTGTCAAGGGGGAGTCTGTTGGTACATCCTGTGTGACGATAGCAGTCTAATTGATATTGCATTGTGTTTTTGACAAGTGTTTGCATATATATGTTTATATGTGTTTGTCTGTTATTGATTGTGTGTTTGAACTTGATGTAACATATTACAAGAAGTTCAAACATAAAGGTCAAAGATTAATTCAAACATAAGTAAAACATAAGTTTCATCACTTAAGTGTTTAAGTGATTTGGCTAGATTCGAATTACACAAAGGTAGACATTCGAATCTGTGATAGATTCGAATGTAGCCTTAGATTCGAATGAAGGCTAGATTCGAGAGTGTCCTTGTGGACAGACTCGAATGGGCCTTGGGCCAGATTCGAGTTTGGCCCACATCAGACTCGAATCAGGGTATATAATTAGGGATAGACTCGAGTCATTAGTAGACTTTTTAGCAGAATTCGTGAGGAATTAAGCTTAAGTCGATCTCGAGTTTATCAGCTAGGTGAGTGCCGTTTCGGAGAGAATTAGTTCGTAGGATCGTTCGTGTGTCGTTCGTTCAGCGTCTAATAGTCTCCGTGTTTCGTGGTTGAGAGTTGTCCGTCTAACCGTCAACGAGGATTCCGCACTCGTTCACGGATCCGCGTCTAGATAGTTCTTGCAGTGGTAGACCTTACACTATATCGAGCCCTCAGCACTCAAACCCTAACCAAAACTCTGATGACGAAATCACATCCAGATCCGTAGCCCTACGACCAAGACCCTCAGAGCGCATACTCCCAAAACAAATGTGGCTAACCATCAAACCAAACAATTTCCTCCTTGACACATCCTTTCTCTATAAATCTGAGGAAAACCCTGTCATTAGACTATCTAACCGGGTTGTCGAAGAAATCTTAATGGGACATCGAATCTCCTATACCCTAACCAGCCGTCCCCACCCACGTCCACCCCAAGTTTATGTCCAGCATTTCTGGCATACCCTTACCTATCACCCTGACCCCAATAACATCCGTATCACTGGTGACATCGAGGACCACACTGTCGATATCCCATTTCCCAAATTCGCCACATTCTCCGTCTCCCTCACCGACGTTACTTCCCTGGCCGCCCTGTATACGATGACGATTTGCCAGAGGAACAAATATGCAGAGAACTTCTGGAGCTGGGCTATGATGGCAACTTCAACAAAGCCTCAGATGTCTTCCACCGAAAGCTCCTGGGGCACTCGTATTACATGTACTCCATTCTAGACCGCTGTCTCACTGATAAAGAAGTTATCATGGCTAAAGGAACCAAACCACAAGAAAATTCGTCCCAGCCCAGCGATTCCTTCAGCACGTCATATCTCATTGCATGACACAAAATCCTAACATCCGTCACAGAGATCACGATATCGCAGTAAGAGATTTCCAAACAAAATACTTTCTCGATCCGATCTCTCCTCCCTATATACAAGTCATGCCTATACCAGAAGAGCTGCTCGCCTATGCCGATCAAGAATCTCAGGCTATTAGGCAATATAGAGATAGAGAAGCTCCAATGGCACAGCCAGAACCTGTTGCGCCTGCTGAAGGAGCAAACCCCGAGTTGTTAGGTATAAGGGGAGCACAGAGCGAATATGAAAATTAAGAGGGGCAATGAGGGTAGAGAGCCTGAGATTGAAGAAGGAGGATATTGGGAAAGTGAGGAAACGCATACTGCTCATGTACCACCCCTGAATATTCCCTCTCCTAATGATGACAACGATAATGATAGTAGTGATGATGATGATGATGTCACTCCCCCCGCCCGACCTCCAATGCGCTCTCTCGCTACTTTGCGTGAAATTATCAAGAGTCGAGGGGGAGTTAGGAAAATTCCTATGGATTTCGAGCCAGAAATAAGCCGGGCTGCCACATCTGCTACTTGCGCTCATGTGTTGGGCGCCGGTATTGAAATAGTCACCACCAGCCCAATGATGCATGCACAAACCCCACCCAGCCACTCATCAGCTTCTTCACAAGCCGGTGTTTCCATTCTCACGGGGATCAAGCACGCAATCTATCTGCGACTCACTTGGAGTTCACGGATATTGAACAAGGTCGACCACAGCCCAGTCGCTGCCATCAAATCCTACACAATCGAGTCTAGAGCCCGTTGATATTGAACAATCCTTGGCTAAGACACTCGAGTCGATCCAAGCACAACGCCTGAGTGGCATTGTCGGAACTCTCGGAGCTGTGCATACTGAACGTATGTCTGCGATGATGAGTGGAAGTCCTGTCATGGCCACATCAATTCTATCCATGAGCACATGCCATCATGGGACCTCTTTGGAGTCTCCTGAGATGCAAACGGAGAGAATACGTGGCCCCGGATTACACCCGGATTCAGTATCCAAAGCCGAGTTTGCTGAGTTTAAGGCGCTCATGTCACAACAATTAAGTGATATGTTCAACTTTATGACTCAGCAGCCGGTCGTTCCACAAGCCCCCACACTTGATGAAGCCAAATGCACATTCCACTCCTTACTTAAAGCTTCATCGAATTTATCATCCACAAACGCCTTGCTGCTGGAGATATTGAACAACAAAGCCTCCAGCTCCTCATCTTCTACAACAGCAAACCCCCTGGTTAATTAAATGGGCGAGCGCTTAAAAGTTATTGTTGAATCCTGTCAAGTTGCCGCCCAGGGTACCAAACAAGAGCATCATGATCAGGAGGATCCTGATCACCATGTGACGGAGAAAAGGGAAAGAACCACTGGCAAAGCACCGATGATGGTCGAAGAATCAGCTCCTCCAAGTCCAAAAGAAACTACTCCTTCTCGTCAAGGCTGGCACCAGCAAACTGAAACAGAATAGGATGAGCCTCTTGAGGAATCTTTCTCAGGAGCTCATCGACCTCTTACTGTCTGGGAGGAACTCGAGAACTTCGCTGAATTCATGCAGCAAGAAGAGATATTAACTGTCGTTCCTCTGAGGATATTTGACCTACTGAAGTTAACATAATTGAATCCGATGAAGAGGAACATGAAGCAAAAGAAGTTCAGCTAAAAGAATCGCTTCACATTGAATACGATTGTGAAGAAGGGGTAGAACCATAGGAATTTGAATTTGAACTCCCTTCTGATGATCCAGTATCACCATCTCCTTCTCTTTGTCATCAGCTTTATGGTCCTCCTCCTTTTGCTTTTCAGCGATTTCCCTCTTGTCATCATACTTTTTAGTCTTGGCTTCTCGTCGAAGCTTGTTGGATGATTTGGGAACTTCTTATGAAAGGCATGAGTGAGTAATGAGATTTGCCTTTGAAGGTCAGTTGCCTCAAGATCATTGTCGGCATCATCAGAATCAGATTCAGAGGACTCAGAGAGAATTTTGAGAAGTTTGGAAACCGTAGTGGACTTAATTTTCTTGTCTAAGAGAAGAGCATGGTGTCAGATGTGGTGGTTTCCTCTGTTTTCTTGTGTTCAAGCTTACCCGAGACTTCAGACTTATAAACTACAAGACTATCAAAGAGATCATGTACGCTGATGTCATTTATCTCACGAATTAACCAGATGAATTGTTTCCATTCTGGTTTCAGAGAGTTCACAAACAACCTATTCAAATCTACTGGAGATTTCTTGAATCCGTTCATCTAGAGTTCGTTCATCAGCGTGCAGTAGCGGTGATATGTGGTCTCAAGAATATCTACATCTTTTGCGGAAAACATGTCATAGTTGTTCAACGCGTTCGCTTCACGTTGCTTCCCACATCTCTCTGGCAGTCTTAAAGTTGTCTATGCTGATGTAGATTTCATCCGGAACAGCCTGAATGATGAGTGAGCGAGCTATCCTATCAGCCTTTATCCGGTTGAGTTGTTTCAGGTGTGTGAGCCATCTTAGGAGTGTCCTCGTTTCCTGAATCAGCTTGAGGTGGTTGCGGTAGATAGATTTGAACTGGACCATTGTAGAGGGAGTCTAGAATGGTAGTAGCTACTTCTTGACTTTCAATGAAATTGAGGAAACGAGATTTCCACAGAGTGTAGCACCCCCGATACATAGTTGGAGGTCTGAGATCAGATCCCGTAGCGAGAGTGTCGCGATTCATGTTGAAGGCTTCTTTGGACCGAGATCGGTATTTGATTATTTCCTTAATTGGAAAACACACTAAGTGAGATTCAAAATTAAATTCTAAGTTATGAAGCAGATGAGTGAACTCGCGGGTGATGCTATATCCAAGTGTTGTAACTCTCGGATGGAGTTGTGGATGGGGTAGTTAAGAAAAATATGAATCTTGACTGGGTTTGCTATATCCAAGTTGGAACTTGCGGGTGTTACGGATCCGCGAGTTGTAACTCGCGGGTGATACACTAGGAGATTAATTAACTTTCGAAAAATCTTGAGTGTAAAGAGTGTGCTTTGGGATCTGCAAGTAGGAACTTGCGGATGATGTGTTAAGTACTTGGGCAAAATGGAACTAATATGTATCAAGTAGTATATCCGCAAATTATAACTTGCGAATAAAGCTAAGGCAAAGCAAAATACTTAAAAAAAATAACTAGGAAATGCACAACTCAGTTATATCCAAGAGTTGTAGCTCTCAGATGATGAACAGTTCTTCAATGCAATGGGTTTTAAACAGAAATTTAGCACAGATCTGAGTGATTTTTGAATCAAATATACTTTCTTTCACGAATTTGGGATTAAACAGTAAGATGTTCACCCGAAGGAATATATTATCAAACGAGAATTAACCATAAACAGTTCATAAATTTTGAATTCAATGATCAAACGGGGGATTCTTCATAGAACACGAAGAACATTTGTTGGTACACCTTGTGTGACGATAGCAGTCTAAGTATAGCCTACATTTTGTGTAAGTCAGATTACATAATATTGCATATTGCCTAGTGTTTGACATATGTGATTTTGTGTATTTGATATTTATTGTTTGTATGTTTGAACTTGGTGTAACATATTACAAGAAGTTCAAACATAAAGTTCAAAGATTAATTCAAACATAAGTTAAAACATATGGTCAAATAGAAGAATGACAGTGAAATTCGAATTTGCACTAAATTCGAATAAGGCAATCTCGAATTTGTCAAGTGGACAAATTCGAATGGGCCTTGGGCCTGGTTCGAGTTTGTCCTATGACAAACTCGAATTGGTCAGTATAATTAAGAATTAACTCGAATCATTAAGAGACTTTTGCAGAATTGGTCAGACGATTAAGCAAAGGCGATCTCGAGTTTACTAGTAATTAGAGAGTGTTTTCGGAGAGAATCATCGTGTAGGTACGTTCGTCGTCGTTCGTATAACATCTTGGTAGTCTCCTTGTTCCGTGTGCGTGATCTTACCGTCAAGCCGCTAACGAGGATTCCGCACTCGTTGGACGGTGTTGCGTCTAGATAGATCCGTGAGTTCAGGACCTTACAAGTGGTATCAGAGCCATTGGGGTGTTCTTCGTGTTCATAAGATACATCCGCGGTTTCTTGATGTTTTGGACGGTTTTTATCACGATTTTCGAGTTTTTCGAGCTTAACAAATAGGATTTCGGAAAATACTTTGGTGTAGTTCAAGTTTATGAAAAAAATCAATATTTTTACTTGTAAAAATATTGATTTAATCTGCAAAACTTGAAAAACTCGAGTTTAAGTGGCATTCGACTTTGCCAATAATTTCGAACATAGTTAGATTTCAAACTTAAATTCGAATTTAATTCCAAACCAGTTTAAAATTAATTAAATTCGAATTTATCCAAATTCGAAAGAATTATTTTAAATTAATTTCGAATTAAATTAATTAAGTTTAAATTCTAAAATATTTGAAACAATGACAAGTCTACAGAGGTTTATGGAAATGGATCACGAGGTTGGAAAGGTGAATTCTCCACCGAAGTTGATGAAAATTGAGGATTATTACTGGTGGAAGGATAGGTTTGCCGACTTCACAAGATTTAATGATATGCGAATGTGGATCTGTATCGACGAGGGATACATTCCACTTACTACAGAGGTTGAAGGTCGTCAACGAGTTTTAACGTATTCAAAAATTAAAGATGAAGATAAGAAAGTTTATGAGGCCGAAAACCGTGCATTCGCTATCATTCGAATGGCTTTACCTCAGGAGATCTTGCATATGTTTCGTAATCAGAAGACAGCAAAAGAGCTGTGGAATGCGTTAGAGAAAAGGTGTGAAGGTAACCCGAGGGTAAGAAAGAATCGAATGGAAATGCTCAAGCAGCAGTTTGCAATCTTCAAAGCCTTGAAGAACGAAAAGCTGGATGAGACTATTACATGATTCTATCATTTGCTAACTGAGTTAGCCAGCCACGACGTGGAGTATAGTGAAACTAAGAAGAATAACAAGCTTCTGGATGCTTTACCGGCCAAATGGGAGATGTTTGTGGCCTTAATAAAGAATGATGAAGACAAATACTATACTCTGACTCTAGAGAATGTTGTAGGAAAGCTGAGGGCATATCATTTTGAGTTGCTGAAGAAGGAAACCGATTATGACCAAGTTCAAGAGCCTGCTATGTACTTTGGAAAATCTAAACCTTCAGTGGCAGCTGAATTGAAGACGGCTACAACTTTCTTTTCACGAGAGATATCGTCACCGGCTGAAATGGAAGACTCAGTAAATAAGGCTTTCTTAGGGTTTGCTAGACCAGAGGAAAAGCAGCAGCATCAGGCTACTCCGGCATCTACATCTCAAGGATATTCTAAGATGCCTATGAGCGCAAAATCGGCTGAAGACCATCTGAATCTGTTGGCTTCATTCGTGGCGGCATACGGCAATTGCGTTCAGGGCAAAATTAACTATCTTGCACTTTGGGATGAGGATTACGATCAGGTAGACCCTGATGATCTTGAAGAGATGGATCTGCAACGGCAACTTGCCATGGTAACTCAGAGAGTTAAACGGTTCATCAAAAGAACGGGAAGGAATCTGAATGTTAGTAACAATAAGATTGGATTCGATAAGTCCAAGGTTAGATGTTACAACTGTCAGGGGTTAGGACACTTCGCTAGAGAGTGTCAGAGACCGAAAGTAGAGAACTACCAGGGACAGTGTCACACCCCGCTAAAGCGGAAACACGAGATGTAACAGTGAATGTGATCATTGCATAAGTCTCAAGATTCATACCATAATAAAATTGTTACCAAAAGCAACCACCATACATCATAAGTAAATATGTTTAAAGATTACAACCCAAAAACATAAGTAACAGCGTTTGATTTGCAAATAAATTAAAATCTTCATGAGCACACGACTTGAATGCAATCACACTTCAACGTACCACTTACGATTACTTTCCTGAAAAGCATGTCATAAAAACGGGTCAACTATAAAATAGTTGTTGAGTTCACAGATTTTGTATGAAATAAGCAATTTCAAAACGCAATGTATTTGCAATATGTCATGGTTGTTAAATGTTTGTCTTTGTAGCACATGGTAGTTTTGTACACAATGTATATGTAATGAGCCACTACTCAAACCTCGAACGTTGACTTTGAATGCCACAATGTGATAATCACATAAATGTATGTATGATAATTATGCACTCAGTAGTACCGCATGAGTGGGTCGTCAACCAAATATTGATATCCATAAAGATCATCCGGCTCATCAAAATGAGTTAACTGAGTAGTGTGTTTGTCGTGTGGACTTACATAATGTTTAGTTTGTCACTCATACAAGACTACAATTGTATCCGTACCAATGTGCCAAGATGAATGAACGAATGTATGAGTTCAAATGTATCAAGTTTGGTAAGAACAACCATATTGCGTAAAATGTATCGCGCATGTATAACAAGAGTTTGTTTGCTTTGCGTAAACATGTTTGTATGTATGACAAGTTTGTATAACAAGTGTTTGCATGCATTGTCATAAACGAGTTTGAAAGTGCATTAAGAGTTTAAATGAATAGTAACATGCTTTTCACCCCAAAACGTAATATAGTAAAAAGGGGCCGTGAATACTCACAATAGTCCAATGCTATTGAATCGAGCTTCAAATGTAATCACTAGTTACCTCCTAAAATACGCAAACAATTCTAGGTAAGTTCCTTGTGTAAATAGGCATGTTTAAGTCTAATTTCTAATAAATCTATTCAATTGCCAAATGTTGTTAGAATTAACTATTTTGATTTTGATCATTTGTTTGTAAAATAACATGTGACGATTTTAATAATTTGTAAGTAAAACATCTATTATATAACCAATATGGATATAATAGAATAATTTGGGTTTGTCTTACATTATGACAAAAGGTGCAATGATTAATACCTGTAAAGACAAAACAAGAATATTTACTTTTCATGACAGATTTTTGGGTATACTTTAGAGATCTAAAAAGTTAACTTTTAGCCACTTTCTAGATCTGAAAATTTTACAAGTTTTATTTTTTGTATAATTATTTCAGAATTTATTAAGAAGATTTAGTATTTTTAAAAATTCGTACAAAAATATGTGTCCAGAAGGTTGTGCTGTCTGCACACCTTTCTTGTTTGGACAGTAGGAGGCTATAAACTTAAACATTTTGAATGATTCCACTTGGGTTCATAAGCTAACCCATAAAACTAGCTTCCAGAAAAAGAATCAACTAAATCTAAGCTTGCATGTGTGAGATATGGTGTTTTAAAGTCAACCCAACTTTCTGTCTAGATTTATGATTCTGTATACTTGTTTTTAAAAAATTCTTGTAGAACAGAATACACATTATTTTTGAATGAGACCACTTGGGCTAGTTAGTTAACTCATAAACTTAAATTTCAGAAGAAGAATCACCCCATTTGGGTCAAGAATGAACAAGTTATGACCATTTGAAGTTTGGTCATAATCTGCTCATAAATCTTCAAGCAAACAGCATACAAGTTATTGACAAAACTTGATTTGCATTCTTATGAATCCGATTTTATTGATGATTAAACTCAAGTTTTGAACAGGCAATGGTGTTAGGTATCTTCAAAACACATTTACCCCATAAATAACTCAAAAGAGTATGGGATTTTTAGTGTTTGAACCATAAAGCTACCATGCATGCCCATTTTTGAGCTTTTCAAGAGCTTTCTTGTTTCTTGACTTAGGTTTGATCATGGATTACCATCTTTTACAACATTTAACATGTGTTGATGGTTAATCTACAAACATCAAGTAACAAAATCGTTCTTGAAGAAAAATGAAAGAAAAAGTAGGAGAAATAACAAGAAAACTTGTAAAAAGATGAAGTTTGAGTGTAGCGTTCATGCTAGATGCATGAACACATGTTTGTACCTTTTGATTCACACTTGAAGAGTTCAAATGAAGGTGTTACTGGCTGAATTTTCTGCTGATTTTTGAGAGAAAAATCTGAGTTTTAGTGAGAGAAACAAGAGAGAGAATGAGTGGAATGAGAATGATGAAGAGATGGAGTGTTGAAGTGATTTTTATAGATAAAATCACACTTTTTCTTTTTTTTTATTTTTTTTCTCTTGGCAGGCCCTTAAAGGGTGAGATTTAGATTTATTTATTATTATTTTTTATAAAGTTGTAAATATATGTATTTAAGAGTTGGTTGCTTGTTTGTGCATAAAGAGTAAAGTTTATGCTCATTTTCTTACTAGTTTGTGACATAAGTAACTTTTTAGCATGTGTAATTTATATTTATAAAATTTTTATGTTTCAAATTTATATTTCTCTTATTTATAATTATTTATGTAAACTTTTATAAGTTTGTTGCTATTTTAGTTAAATTGTCACAATACGGATGTCTTTCTTCAAATCTTTGATTAACTTTGTTACTTATTTTTTTGCTTTATTACTAAGTGAATTCAACATTATGTGTCTTTGTATTTTGAATCATTATTAGCTTGTTATGTCTATCCATTGAATATATTTTCTGGCATTGTATGAAAATTATCAGAAAATTCTGCGCCGAACGCAGAAAACTAAGCAAATTAACGAAATTTCTTAATTGTTTGCAACTTAGGTTTCTATTTCTAAGTCTAAGAAATCAATTGGGTAATGAAAAGGTAACTTGAATAGATGGGTCTTTGTTTAACCTGAAACGCAAAATTGACAGTTGCTACAGTCTCCCCTCGTTAATTGAATTTCGTCCCGAAATTCTGGTATTTTTTGTCTTGCTTGATGTCTATAAATAGATGGGGGTACTTGCGTCTCATGGAGTCTTCTCGTTCCCACGTGTATTCGGGACCACGTTTTGCATTCCAATGGACCTTTACGATTGGAATTTTTCTTCGTTTAAGTTTCTTGACTTCTCTATCGAGGATTACTACCGGTTCCTCTTGGAAAAGTAACTGTTCATTCACTTTGACTTCCTTGCTTGGAATAACAAGAGGATCATCTTCCACCCATTTATTAAGGTTTGATACGTGGAATACATTTTGAATATTGCCCAGTTCTGCGGGTAGTTCCAACTTGTAAGCTACGGGGCCGATCGTTTTCAAGATCTTGTATGGCCCGATGTACCTGGGACTTAGTTTGCCTTTGATTCCAAACCGTATCTCCCCTTTCCATGGTGATACCTTCAACAAAACTTTGTTTCCTATTCTGCGTTTATCGGCATAACTCTTCTGGCGATCCATTGCTGCTCGAAGTCTATCCCGAATAATCGAGATCTTCTCTGTTGTTTCTTGGATAATTTCAGATGCGGTTATCTGCTTGTCTCTGATTTCTAACCAACTCAGGGGTGAACGACACTTTCGTCCATAGAGAGACTCGTAGGGTGCACACTTGATACTAATGATAACTGTTGTTGTACGAGAATTCTACCAAAGGTAGGTGTGCATCCCAATTTCCACTAAAATCCATAACACATGCCCTAAGCATGTCGTCCAATTTTTGGATCGTTTGTTCACTTTGCCCGTCAGTCTGGAGATGGTAAGCAGTACTCAGATCAATTGTAGTTCCCAAAGCTTTTTGTAGTGAACTTGTCACACCCCGTTACCCCGGTTGGCAACGAAGCGTGACGTCACGGAAGCGTGACCATAATCATAATGAACGACCACTATATGGACGTTTTCAAAAATACATCGGTATAACCTTAAAAGATATAAATGTTTTACATAACCCGAAAATGATAAAGAGTAGTTCGCAAGATACAGAGATTTGAATACATAATTAAATTGTCCAAAATAATGCTAGTAAATCTCCGTCGGTTTGAAACTGAGTGCGACTCCTTAAATGCGGAAGCTTAAAATACTACCGATGTGATGGACTTGCCTTAATTTCCTGAAAATACACGCTAAAATATGTCAACAAAATTGTTGGTGAGCTCATAGGTTTACACGTAAATCTGACTTGTATGGACAACAATGATACAGATTTTATTTATAAAATCATAAATTCCATGTTATGTATTACATATAAACCATCATGCAACCGAAGCTTAATTAAAATGAGTTTGCCCTGTGCAGTATTCCCATACGTAATACCGTGCGTTGAATATATATGCCCTCGCTCTTAGCCGACCCGAACTAACCCGAGAGGGGGACATGACTCCCAATAGATCTATCCACAATATATTCGCGCTTACAAATAAATGGAATTAACGGTTCATGATATAAGGGCTGATGGAACCAAATGTGTAATACATAATAGAAATGAAGATGTTTTCGTGTCCATATAAAAACGAAGCATGTATTTCATCCCCAAAACATAATAGTGTGAAAACAGGGGCTATGAGAACTCACCGAGATTGCGATGGAAAAAACTAGCGTAAAAAGCTATTTATCGTGAATGGATGGATGATGCGTCACGTGAGTTTAATCGAGTCCTAAATGTTAATAAGGACTTAATATCTCTAATATATTATGATATATATATTTATAGATTTTTATGTCTTAAATCACCCAACATTACAAGTTTATAAATAAAATTCGCTTAAAACGTCAAGTTTATATATATATATATATATATATATATATATATATATATATATATATATATATATATATATATATATATATATATATATATATATATATATATATATATATATATATATATATATATATATATATATATATAATTTTCCAGCTTTTTCGGAGGTTTTTCGGCCTACTTTGAGGCTGTTTTTGACCAAGCTCCAAAATGTTTTAGGCTTTGGTTTTCTAGGACATTAAATTAATATATACAAAGGATTTTTAGAATCAAGAACGGCGATTTTTCGAGATGTTTAGGTTGGTGAAAAAGCTCGTTAAAAACCCTATGTTGGCCATTTTTGAGCTGTCAAACTTTCGGTTTCCCAAATAATTTCTGGAGGTCTTAAACTCCAAAATAAATTATGAAAAATTCCAGATCTATAGTTAAGACATAGATCTAACTTTTGAGACAAGAATCAACTCATTTCGTTAAGTTATGAATTAGTTATGATTTTTCAAATTCGATATAAATTTTCTGCAGAAAATCCGCAGTTTTATAAACTTGAAACAACTTATGATTCTTGTTGTTTATTCAAAGACTACTTGTATAAAAGTTATAAAAGTTATATAACACATATATAACACATATTTTCATAATATTAACATGTTTATAATGTGTTCATACATTCATAAACACATTTAAAGAAACAACTTAAAAATAAGAACTAGAAACTTATAAACTTGAGTTTTTATGAAACTTGTTGTTGTTGGTGATTATATATATTATGCAAGACTTGTATAAACATGAATGTATGATGAAATAAGTTAGTATTTTCTTACTTTAGGGTATTAGAAGGATGAAACCAAGTAGAAGTTGAAACTCTTGTAAGATTTCACCCAAAAACACTTGAAATGATGCAAGAACACAAAATGGGAATTTTTGGTGTGCTTGGCTTCTCTTGTCCGGTTTTCAAAGGGAGAAAAGAAAGGTTTTGGTGTTTTGAAAGTGTGAAGAAAATGCAAGGAATTAGGGTCTTATTTATAGAGGTGAAAAAGGTGGTGAAATGATGAAAATAGTGATAAATCTTGCTTGAAATGAAAGAGGAGGATTTGATGGTGAAATGTTGAGTAAAAAGTGCATTCTTTTGGTCCTTGTGTCCTCTCCTATGGCCGGCCTCTATAGAGTATTTTTGGTGTATTTTTTTTTGTATAGAAGTATTTAGAAATGTATTCTTGTATTTCCCTTTTCTTGTAAATTTATAAATACTTTTGGATGCATTGTTTTAATCACTTGTTTTAGTCTTGCATAATTAATGTTAAGTAATTGTATTAGTGTATGATTAGTGTCACTAATCACAATTTAATTACGTACTTAGTTGAATTAATCCTTCATATCGTAAATTGATCGGATTAATTGATTTCCCGATTCATCGCACCGATGAATTTGATTCTAATTGAGTTGAATTTTCTAATAAACCTTGTTAATCACTTGATTAATTTCTAATGACCACTGATTAGCTTATAATTGGCTATTAAATACAGATTAGATCGTAGTTGCTAACCTGGGTTAATGCCGGATGTTACAGAACGCCATACTCGTGATGTAAACCGGCTATCCCGATCCAAAATGATAGCAATTGGGACTCCATGTCGAGTCACAATCTCGTTGATGTAAATCCGTGCAAGCTTCTTCACCTTATAGCTGTTTCGAATTGGTATAAAATGAGCAGACTTCGTTAACCAATCTACGATAACCCAAATTGCATCATACCCTCTTCTCGTCCGTGGCAACTGCGTGACAAAGTCCATAGTCACCTTTTCCCATTTCCACACGGGAATTTCAGGTTGTTGCAGTAGTCCCGAGGGTTTATGATGTTCAGCCTTGACTTTAGCACAAGTCAAGCATCTCCCAACGAATTGGGCAATGTCCTTCTTTATTCCAGGCCACCAATAGGATTCTTTCAAATCCTTATACATCTTATCTGCTCCTGGATGGATCGAGTATCGGGATTTGGGCGCTTCTGCTAAGATTAACTCTCTTAGGTTGTGAACTTTCGGCCTTCACCTTTTCTGCCAAAAGTGCTTCTTTATGGGCTCCACGAACTCGAGTGTGGAGATCTGTGTGTACGACTATTCTTCCTGCCGGAGGTCGTGTCGACTTATCATTCGAGATCCCAGTTGTTATGGTAGCCACCATTCCAGCTCTTTCTGTGTGGCTTTTTACATCGCAGTCGAAATCCCTGATCATTCTATCCATTTTGTCCGTCGAATGTTTTCCTGTACCAGCATTCCTAACGCTCGGACTTTTGTGGGCTTCGTTCTTATCTTTCTACTTAGCGCATCGGCTACCACATTGGCCTTGCCCGGTTGGTATCGAATTTCACATTCGTAATCACTGAGTAACTCTACCCATCTCCTTTACCTCATATTGAGAAGTTTCTGATCTAGAATATGTTGGAGACTTTTATGGTCAGTGTAAATCGTGCACTTAGTACCATACAAGTAATGTCTCCAAATTTTGAGTGCAAAGACAACTGCTCCCAACTCTAGATCATGGGTTGTATAATTCTTTTCGTGGACTTTAAGTTGTCTTGAGGCATAAGCTATGACCTTGTTTTTCTGCATCAGGACACACCCTAACCCTTGATGTGAAGCATCACAATAAACAACAAAGCCATCGGTTCCTTCAGGTAATGCCAAAATTGGAGCGTTACACAACTTCTTCTTTAGAAGCTAGAATGCTTCTTCTTGCGATTCTCCCCATGTGAATTTCTGCTCTTTCTGAGTTAGCATTGTTAATGGTTTAGCAATTCTTGAGAAGTTCTCAATAAATCGACGGTAGTAGCCTGCTAAACCCAAAAATTGACGGATCTCTGTAGGGGTTCTCGGTGCTTCCCATTTCTTGATTGCTTCAACTTTGGTAGGGTCTACCTGAATTCCCTTCTCATTCACTATATGACCAAGAAATTGCACAACCCTCATCCAGAAGTCGCACTTAGAGAACTTGGCATACAACGCTTCCTTTTTCAGTAATCCAGGATTAACCTCAAATGATGTTCGTGAGCTCCCTTACTTTTGGAGTAGATCAAAACGTCGTCAATAAAGACAATGACAAATTTATCCAAATAAGGTCTACAGACTCTATTCATTTGATCCTGAACGCCACCGGTGCATTGGTTAAACTCGAAATGCCCGTACCGCGTTCGGAAAGCTGTCTTCGGAGTATCCTCCTCTCGAACTCTCAATTGATGGTATCCAGATTGAAGATCTATTTCTGAGAAATATGTTGCTCCTTGCAGCTGATCAAACAAGTCATCTATTCGAGGTAAGGGATATCGGTTCTTAATTGTTAGCTTGTTTAACTCCCTGTAGTCTATGCACATTCGGAAAGAACCATCCTTCTTCTTGACGAATAGGACCGGGGCTCCCCAAGGTAAAGAGCTAGGTTGGATAAATCCTTTGTCGAGGAGTTCTTGCAGTTGATCTGACAACTCTTTCATTTCCGCAGGTGCTAAATGGTAGGGTAATTTGGCCACAGGTGCCGCTCCTGAAACCAAATCGATATGGAATTCGACTTGTCTCAAAGTGGGTAATCCGGGTAAATCTTCCGGAAAGACTTCAGGATATTCTTTTACTATTGGAATCTCTTGAATCTGCTTCTCTTTCACCCCCTTATCCACCACATGTGCTAGGAAAGCACAACACTTCTTCTTAAGGACTTTTCGTATCTTCATACACGATACGATCTTTAAATTCCTATTCGGCTTATCCCCTTGTAAAATAAAGGTTTCTCCATTCTCAAGAGGTAATTTGATGATCTTCTCAGAACAACAAATTTCTGCCCTATGTTTGGATAACCAATCCATTCCTACGACCACATCAAAACTTACTAGTTCGATCGGAATAAGGTCAATATTGAATATCCTATCATCTAGATTCAAGCTACAACCATTTAAAATAATATCGACCTTGGTTTCTTGTCCATTAGCAAACTGTTCACATAAGGATAACTTAAGTTCATAGCATTCGCATTAATCATGGGCCTAAAGTCTGTCGAAATAAAACTTCAATCTGCCCCTGAATCAAATAATATGGATGCCAAGTGATCCTTTAAGAGGAATGTACCAGTCACTACGTTTGGGTCTTGCCTTGCCTCCTCAGCTCCTAGTGCAAAGGCTCTTCCTCTAGCTTGTATGTCCGGGTTTCGGTTGTCGCCAGGGTTTTTATTCAGCTTAGGGCATTTATTTCTGAAGTGCTCTTGGCTTCCACATTCGTAGCAAGCCCTTTTTGCCTCCTTGCTTTCATCCTTCTTCCCGTCGTTCCCATCTTTGCAATACTTTGTTGGGTGACCTATCTTCTTGCAGTTTGTGGAATAAGCACATTTCCCTTCATGATGATAGTTGCATTTGGTGCACTTCGGAAGTCCACCTTGATACTGCTTTGTCTCCTGCACTTTGACCACATAATTGGCCCCCAACTTCCGACTCTTCCCCGAGCTTTGTCCATGCCC
Organism: Centrapalus pauciflorus; assembly: GCA_020465985.1. Lineage (NCBI taxonomy): Eukaryota > Viridiplantae > Streptophyta > Magnoliopsida > Asterales > Asteraceae > Centrapalus > Centrapalus pauciflorus. The sequence continues at coordinate 63,841 of JAANYP010006892.1, read as the reverse complement.
TTTCCCTTTTTGGTTCTCCGCATTCCTTTTGTCGGTCTCTATCCTTCAAAATAATTGTTTCATAAGTTTGTTTCAAAATAATAATAAGGATGAGATGCCTTTTCTTCAAAAGTAATCATGGCTGCCAGCTCTAAGTCCGTGACCATATGATCGCCAAAAGGACCACAAACAGGATGCACATAATCCCCACAGTCAAGCAAAGGTAAACCGTCTGTCTCCAAGTGGCCATCTGGGCCTCGTCCGCAGTCCTACTAGATCGCGTGACCGCAGTGAGCACATCATCAACTACCTCGGTCATGTTCGTCATTGCCTGCTGCTGATACACCAATCCATGCCTACAGTCCCTAACTGATAAGTTAAAGGCATGTAAGCTCCTTGCCTGCTCCCATGCCACATTAGGCATGTTACCTCCTGGCGTTCCTACGACCGGCTGGGATGCTCCAGCAGTCTCAGTGGGTGGTTTTGTCATCGCTGCCCTAGCAGGTATCGGGATACTCTTTCTTGCTGTCGCTCGGATGCGGGGTCCACGAAGTGCTGGTGGGGGGTACGTTGGTGCTGACTGGGGTAGTAGGGTCACGGGTGATGCTCGTGGATTAGGACTCGGGGTATAACCGCTAGATTCCTCTTGTTCGTGCTCTGATGGGTCTTCCTCCTCTTCGGAAATCCACGGGCTGTTACTTGGGCGACCCGTAACATATCCAGATGCATCGGTCGAGTAAGTAGTGTGGGATGATGATGAGCGTGACATGGTGCTAAAAAAAATACAAGTTTGTTGCTAAGTATGTATCTATCGTTTGCATAAAGTAAGTATCCTTGTATCATCTTACTTCTAAGGCATAAGCATAAGGGTCTCGCGTACCGAGAAACGACTATCCTAGACACCATCCATTTGGTTATATCGACTCGTGAATATACGTTTTCAAGGTAATAGTATAGGCTTAGAAACTTCTATTAGTAGTTTGGGTTCTTTGGGGTAACATGCAATGATCACACATGCACACATAATGCAATTTTATAAACGTAGTTGTAGTGAAATAAAATGGTTTTTAAACATACTCCTAGGGTAACCACTTCAAGTCATGCATTATCGTTTATTAATTAAGCAAAGGTGGCCAAGCTTTGGTTAATTAAGAAACAATAATACTATAACTGACTTAGTTAAACTAGTTATATGTAAAATATATTTTGAAAACAATGTTTCGAGTGGTTGGTTATAGTTAAAAAGTTTTCCAAATGAAAAACTTGGTATTCTCTATAACCTTAGGCTCTGATACCAAAAACTGTCACACCCCACTAAAGTAGAAACACGAGATGTAACAGTGAATGTGATCATTGCATAAGTCTCAAGATTCATACCATAATAAAATTGTTTCAAAAAGCAACCACCATACATCAAAAGTAAATATGTTTAAAGATTACAACCCAAAAACATAAGTAATAGCGTTTGATTTGCAAATAAATTAAAATCTTAATCAGCACACGAGTGGAATGCAATCACGCTTCAACGTACCACTTACGATTACTTTCCTGAAAAGCATGTCATAAAAACGTGTCAACTATAAAATAGTTGGTGAGTTCACGTATTTTGTATGAAATAATCAATTTCAAAACGCAATGTATTTGCAATATGTCATGGTTGTGAAATGTTTGTCTTTGTAGCACATGGTAATATTGTACACAATGTGTATGTAATGAGCCACTACTCAAACCTAGAACGTTGACTTTGAATGCCACAATGTGATAATCACATAAATGTATGTATGATAATTATGCACTCACTAGTACCGCATGAGTGGGTCGTCAACCAAATATCGATATCCATAAAAATCATCTGGCTCATCAAAATGAGTTAACTGAGTAGTGTGTTTGTCGTGTGGACTTACATAATGTTTAGTTTGTCACTCATACAAGACTACAATTGTATCCGTACCAATGGGCCAAAATGAATGAACGAATGTATGAGTTCATATGTATCAAGTTTGGTAAGAACAACCATATTGCATAAAATGTATCGCGCATGTATAACAAGAGTTTGTTTGCTTTGCATAAACATGTTTGTATGTATGACAAGTTTGTATAACAAGTGTTTGCATGCATTGTCATAAACGAGTTTGAAAGTGCATTAAGAGTTCGAATGAATAGTAACATGTTTTTCACCCCAAAACGTAATATAGTAAAAAGGGACGTGAATACTCACAATAGTCCAATGCGATTGAATCGAGCTTCGAATGTAATCACTAGTTACCTCCTAAAATACGCAAACGATTCTAGGTAAGTTCCTTGTCTAAATAGGCATGTTTAAGGTGCCATTTGTTTTTTAAGATGTTATAGGTAAAAGACCTTTTTTCATGTCTGTAGACGTCTTCAAATGAAAAGATGATATAAAGGTCTTCGAGCTGCAGAAAAAAGACCGTTTGTTTTTTTAAATTAGAAAAACTATTTTTTTTTTAGTATAAGACAATAGTTTTATAAAAAAAAAAATTGGTTTGGTGGGAAATTTTATATAAATTATTTGAACTTATATAAACATAAATAATGGTTGAAAGTTTCAGAAAACTTATATAAATTTAAAAAGTTGCTGAATTTTTAAAAATTGTTTTCAAAAAGTGCAGATATTTGGGGTTAAAAAAAACTTTCAGAAAGGTGTCATTGTCCTTGGGTTAAAAGTCCTCATATCACCTCTCTCTTTCTTTTAGAAAACCTCCCCACCTCCCCACTGGTCTCCTTTACCGGCGGCACCTACACCGCTCGTCTCCGTCACCGGTCCACCCTCCACCATTCTGTCAGCACAAGCACTCCTCCACCCCTCACCATTTCGTCGGCACAAGCACACCTCCACAACCATATCTCTCTCTCTCTCTCTCTCTCTCTCTCTCTCTCTCTCTCTCTCTCTCTCTCTCTCTCTCTCTCTCTCTGTGAAGCCGCCACCGCCGCAAGCCACCACCGTCTCCATCTTTTATCTCTTCTCGTCTCGCTCTCTATCTGCAGATGGTTTGAAGGGTTTGAGCAGAAAACTCCGAGCCAAATTTGAGTGTCATTTTCGTTGCCAAGTTTCTTGCTCCAATCCAGATTTCTTGTTTAGATTTGAAGGTTATTTATTAATTTTTTGTTAAATGAAAGGTTTGTTGTTGATATATTCTTCAAATCGATATTTATTCATGATTTATAGTTTAGATCTATGTGTTTTGGTTTTATTTTGATTTTCCGGCGAGTTCCGTTAAAGATTCCGGCGACCGACGTTTTTTGAAGACAATTTTTGGTTTGTTCTTCTTTTTGAAGACAAGTTTTTTATCTGCAAAAATAAAGCAATTAGTAGATCTTAAAATGTCTTATATCTTTAAGAAAACAAATGATCTTCAAAAAAATTTCTTCCCGGTTGCAGACATTTAAGGTAAAAAAGATCTGTAAACAAAAAACAAACGAACCAATAAGTCTAATTTCTAATAAATCTATTCAATTGTCAAATGTTGTTAGGATTAACTATTTTGATTTTGATCATTTGTTTGTAAAATAACATGTGAGGATTTTAGTAATTTATAAGTAAAACATCTCTTATATAACCAATATGGATATAATAGAATAATTTGGGTTTGTCTTGCATTATGACAAAAGGTGCAATGATTAATACATGTAAAGACAAAAAAAGAATAATTACTTTTCTGGACAGATTTTTGGGTATACCTTAGAGATCTAAAAAGTTAACTTTTAGCAACTTTCTGGATCTGAACATTTTACAGGGTTTATTTCCATGTCTTATATGTTTTGTATAATTATTTCAGAATTTATTAAGAAGATTTAGTATTTTTAAAAATTCGTACAAAAATATGTGTCCAGAAGGTTGTGCTGTCTGCACACCTTTCTTGTTTGGACAGTAGGAGGCTATAAACTTAATTATTTTGAATGATTCCACTTGGGTTCAAAATTTAACCCATAAAACTAGCTTCCAGAAAAAGAATCAACTAAATCTAAGCTTGCATGTCTGAGATATGGTGTTTTAAAGTGAACCCAACTTTCTGTCCAAATTTATGATTCTGTATACTTGTTTTTAAAAATTCATGTAGAACAGAATACACATTATTTTTTAATGAGACCACTTGGGTTAGTTAGCTAACGCATAAGCTTAAATTTCAGAAGAAGAATCAACCCATTTGGCTCAAGAATGAACAAGTTATGACCATTTGAAGTTGGGTCATAATCTGCTCATAAATCTTCAAGCAAACAGTATACAAGTTATTGACAAAACTTGATGTGCATGCTTATGAATCCGATTTTATTGATGATTAAATTCAAGTTTTGAACATGCAATGGTATTAGGTATCTTCAAAACATATTTACCCCATAAATAACTCAAAAGAGTATGGGATTTTTAGTGTTTGAACCATAAAGCTAGCATGCATGCCCATTTTTGAGCTTTTCAAGAGCTTTCTTGTTTTTTGACTTAGGTTTGATCATGGATTACCATCTTTTACAACATTTAGCATGTGTTGATGGTTAATCTACAAACATCAAGTAACAAAATCGTTCTTGAAGAAAAATGAAAGAAAAAGTAGGAGAAATAACAAGAAAACTTGTAAAAAGATGAAGTTTGAGTGTAGTGTTCATGCTAGATGCGTGAACACATGTTTGTACCTTTTGATTCACACATGAAGAGTTCAAATGAAGGTGTTAATGGCTGAATTTTCTGCTGATTTTTGAGAGAAAAATCTGAGTTTTAGTGAGAGAAACAAGAGAGATAATGAGTGGAATGAGAATGATGAAGAGATGGAGTGTTGAAGTGATTTTTATAGATAAAATCACACTTTTTCTTTTATTTTTTTTTTATTTTTTTCTCTTGGCTGGCCCTTAAAGGGTGCAATTTAGATTTATTTATTATTTTTTTATAAAGTTGTAAATATATGTATTTAAGAGTTGGTTGCTTGTTTGTGCATAAAGAGTAAAGTTTATGCTCATTTTCTTACTAGTTTGTGACATAAGTAACTTTTAAGCATGTGTAATTTATATTTATAAAATTTTTATGTTTCAAATTTATGTTTCTCTTATTTATTGTTATTTATGTAAACTTTTATAAGTTTGTTGCTATTTTAGTTAAATTGGCACAATACGGATGTCTTTCTTCAAATCTTTGATTAACTTTGTTACTTATTTTTTTGCTTTAATTACTAAGTGAATTCAACATTATGTGTCTTTGTATTTTGAATCATTATTGCTTGTTATGTCTATCCATTAATTATATTTTCTGCCATTGTATGAAAATTATCAGAAAATTCTGCGCCGAACGCAGAAAACTAAGCAAATTAACGAAATTTCTTAATTGTTTGCAACTTAGGTTTCTATTTCTAAGTCTAAGAAATCAATTGGGTAATGAAAAGGTAACTTTAATAGATGGGTCTGTGTTTAACCTGAAATGCAAAATTGACAGTTGCTACAGACAGTACCCGAATCAACAGGGACAGTATCAGAATCAATCGCAAGGGCGATATCTACCGAGTAGTTCAACCAGTCAGGAAAGTATAGTTGGTCTGTTATCCAATGTCACATCAGACAGACAGCTAGACGGAACTTATGACTGAAGTACACATCCAGAGTCGAACGCTAGAGCCTTTATGGCTGAAGTGACTGAGACTGGAAGTGATGGGGCAGATGAAATCACAAGTGACAGCAGTCAGAATGAAAGTAGTCCGATGTGGGTAGAAAAGTCAGCCGATCAGACAATTCTGGAGTTTGCCGCACAAATGGCCAACGTAGAATCAGATCGTGCCAAGGTAACTCTGAACTTTCCACTTTTTCATGATTTGTGTGTTTTATGTGCTATATCTAACGATAGGTTAAATTAGTACTAGAATCACATCAAACCATATCTGCTCAAAATGAATTGTTAAAAACAGATAATGCTAGCCTAGTTGATATAAAGCAAGATCTTAGGGATAAGCTTAAGGCTGATGCACAAGATGTTGTAGTTCTAAAGGACAAACTGAGCGAACAGTGTGTTAGGTTAGAACTAATGTATAAACATGTTGAGGCATTAACCAAGGAGCTTAAAACCAAAGAAGTAGAGCTACCTGAGTCTAAGGTAAAGGTAGCTGAGGTCAACAGTAAACTTTAAAAGTTTAGGAACTCATCTCTTAACCTAGGGAAAATCTTAGATGCACAGCGTCAGTCTAAGAAGCATGTAGGTCTAGGATATCATGAGAGTCCTCCAGCTTTCAACGATAACTATGTACCTCAACCTCAGGAGAAAACTGAAAAAACAGTTGAATCAGAGGAAATACCGGAACCAGTGTCTGAAATTGCAAAGGAAAATGAAACTAAGATGACTGCTAATAACACCAAGAATAAGAAAGTTACATTTGTGCCATCCTCTAGTGAGAAACCTGTAGGATAACACAAAATTGACTTTAATGATCAGGAGGATGAACCAGTCGCTATAGTTGAACCAAAAGAGTCAGGCACTAGTGAGACACCTAAGTCAAAGGGCACACACAAAAAGTCAATTGACAAAATGTCTTGCTTTAGATGTCACGAAAGGGGGTATGTTGCTTCTAGCTGTCCACATAGGAAAGTAGATACTACACCTAAGACAGGAAAGCCAGAACAACTTAAGCCTTCTCCAAGTGTTTCAAGCACTAGTAGTTCTCAAGATACCGAGAAAACTGTGCAAGCTGCACCAAAATGTGCTGTGAAACAAATACCTGTGTCAAGTCGACCAAAGGAAGTGATTAGGACGAATTCACCAAATAGAGTCATTAATCAATCTAGGTCAGGAATGCAACAGAACTATAGGAATACCACACCTAGCAGAGCTAACACTCCGGTTAGGTCACATACTCCTGTTAGACATCAAACACCAGGTAGAGCTCAAGGATATCAGTCGGAAATGCCATATAATCGTAATTATTCAAGAGCTCCACAGCAAATGCCTTCGCAAAGGCAAATAGTGAACTTAAATCACTCGGCACCACAACAGACTCGAATTCAAAAACCCAAGTCACCTGAAAGGCGAGATGGGTATTTGAAAGAGTTTAAGTATGTGGATGAGAATGGTATTACCAAGTCAGTCATGGCTTGGGTTCCCCCTGATAACTAACCTATTTTCTTTCATGTGCAGGAGATAACTACAGGGCCAAACAACAAATGGTTCGTCGACAGTGGTTGCTCCAGGCACATGACAGAGGAAAGAAGTCTACTCGCAGACTTCAAGGGAGGGAATAGGGGATTTGTATCATTCGCTGGCAATAAAGGAGGAAATATCACCGGTACTGGAGTGGTCACTAATGGGACTATCAAATTGGAACAAGTTTATCACGTTGATAAACTGGTTCACAATCTCATTAGTGTATCTCAAATCTGTGATAAGAAGAACTCAGTACTATTTACTGATACGGAGGCGCTAGTGCTAAAAGCGGGGTTCAAAGTACCTGAGGAGAGGATACGGAGGGCACCAAGGAAGAATGGCATGTACATGCTCGACATGAACAAGCCGGAATCTTCGATAGGACCAATTTGTCTGCTATCTAAAGCTTCAGAGACCGAGTCGATTTTATGGCACAGACGCATGGCACACTTGCACCTGAGAAAGATGAATTTCATTACGAAAAATGGATTGGTGCAAGGTGTTCCTATGAAGAGTTTTCAGTTCGAGGATAAGTGTCTACTGTGCAAGAAAGGAAAACAACACAAGAAGGCACACAAGTCCAAGACTCAGAACTCCATCGCTGCCACATTCGATTGTTGCATATGGACCTCTTCGGACCAATCAAGAAAAGGAGTATAGGTGGTAGTTGGTACTGTTTAGTTATTACTAATGATTACTCATGTTTTTCATGGGTTTTCTTTTTAGGTACAAAGGACGAGACGACTGCCAAGCTAATCGGGTTCTTAGACCAAGTGGAAAATTCTTACGGAACGAGGGTTAAACGAATTCGCAGTGATAACGGAACAGAGTTTAAAAACACAGTTATTGGTGTATATTGCCCATCAAAGCGCATAGTGCATCAATTTAGTGCACCTTATGAGCCACAACAAAATGGGGTGGCCGAACGGAAAAACAGGACATTGATTGAGGCAGCAAGGACCATGCTATCGGATTCAAAGCTTCCTACCATGTTTTGGGGGGAGGCAGTGAATACCGCGTGCCATGTTTTAAACAGGGTCCTTACTGTCAAATCTTTGAACAAAACCTGTTATGAAGCTTTGAATAAAGGACCACCAAATTTAACTGGCTTCGAACCTTTTGGGGTACCATGTACTTTAATGATAACAAAACATCAACCTAAGTTTGGTGAAGAGGCTGACGAAGGATACTTCCTAGGTTATGTGCCAAACTGACAAAATAAAAGGATTTTTAATAAATCAAATGGTACAGTAGAGATTGTATATAACATTGAAGTCACAAGTTATACACATGAACCCCAAACTGGTCCTGAATGGATATTTGATTATGACAAATCGTTTGAGTCATTAAACATTCCGTTGGATGTAAATGCAGGTACAATCGAAAAGGACATGTCGTCATTAAATCTGAATGACGAGGGTCATAGCTTTCCGAGGACCACCTTTTAATCAACATCCGAGCCTACATCAACTGAAGATAGATCTCCAAAAGTTACTGATTCTGAAGTGCCTACAAACGAAAATCAGACAACAAATTCTAACTCTGAAGACAATGTCCTTGAGGAAGGAAATGTGGAGTCTGAAGTCGTTCCCCCGTTAGGAGAGATAGGATCTAATTTGGGAGATAATCTTAGAGTTGACGAGTTAGAAACATCTAGGATCAATAAGAATCATCCTATTGAGAGTATCATAGGAAGTCCTAATGCTGGTGTGAGGCCTAGGAGTAGTTTAAATAACAACACAGTGTTGTTGTCGATGATAAATGACTCCGAGGCCTTTCATACTTGTCTCTATTCATGTTTCATCTCTCAAGTAGAGCCGAAAAATGTGCAAATGGCACTAAATGACAACTCTTGGGTTGAAGCGATGCAAGAAGAACTTGCACAGTTTAGTTTCGTTACCTCGAGGAGAAGTTGCAATAGGAACCAAATGGGTTTTTAAGTGCAAAAGAGAGGATCGGGGTATAGTCACTCGCAACAAAGCAAGGTTAGTTGTAAAGGGTTTCAACCAGGAGGAAGGAATCGATTACAATGAAGTGTTCGCGCCAGTGGCAAGGTTGGAAGCAATTCGTTAGTTTCTGGCTTTTGCTTTCTTCAAGGGTTTTAAGGTTTATCAGCTAGATGTTAAGAGTGCTTTCCTTTATGGGAAGGTGAAGGAACTGGTATATGTGGAACAGCCGCCCGGGTTTACAGATCCGAAATATCCAGACAGAGTATATCGGTTAGATAAGGCTTTGTATGGATTACATCAATCACCGAGGGCATGGTACGAAACTTTATCAACTCATCTTCTAAACAACGGGTTTGAAAGAGGGAGTATAGATAGTACGCTGTTCATGAAACGAAAAGGTGAACATTTCATCTTGGTACAAGTGTACGTCGATGATATAATTTTTGGGTCATCAGACGAGCAAATGTGCACAAACTTTGAGAAGGTTATGAAGTCAAAGTTTGAGATGAGTCCGATGGGTGAGTTAAACTTCTTTCTGGGTTTGCAAGTCGAACAGAGGAAGGAGGGCATGTTTATTCATCAGACGAAGTATGTCTATGACATCTTAGAGCGCTTCGGGATGGATGGAACCAAGCTGATAGCTCACTTCAGCACGCCGATTCAAGTGAATCATAATCTCGGACCGGGTACTGAAAGTGATACCGATGTGGATCCGACGTTATATCGGGCCATGATTGGATCACTTATGTATATAACTGCTTCAAGACCTGATATTATGTTTGCTGTTTGTATTTGTGCTAGGTTTCAAGCTAATCCAAAGGAGATGCACATGAAAGCTGTGAAGCAGATTCTAAGCTGGGACTTTGGTATCATGCGGAGGGCGATCTAGAAATGGAGGCGTTCACGGATTCAGACTACGGAGGATGCAGCTTGACGGGGAAGTCAACAACTGGAGGTTGTCAGTTCCTAGGAGGGAGACTCATTTCCTGGCAATGCAAGAAACAGACTTCGGTAGTCGTGTCAACGTGACAGTCCGAATATGTAGCTGCTGGTAGTTGCTGTTCACAGGTTATGTGGATACAACAACAATTGCGGGATTACGGTTTGGCTTACACTCAAACTCCTAATAGGATAGATAACCCTGAACAATTGCAATAACTAATAATCCAGTTAAACATAATAAAATGAAGCACATAGACATAAGACACCATTTTATACGTGATTGTGCTGAAAAGAACTTAGTCAAGTTGGTAAAAGTGGCAACGGATGATAATAATGCTGATTTATTTAGCAAAGCTTTTTATAAGTCATGTTTTGAGTATTTAGTTCAACTAAACGGAATGCGTAATCCAGAGTAAATTGACCTTAGTAGAAGTTATTCTTTTTATAGCAGTAGTATTTCTTCCTTCTTATAGTAAGTCTAGTAGCTTAGTATAGTTTCCTTTTATAGTAAGTTAGTAGGTTATTTTATTTTCTTAATCTTATTTATGAAAAACAAAAGAAAAAAAAAGAAGAGAAAACCATAAAAAGTTCAAAAAAAAAGAAGAGAATATTAGAAAATGAGTTAAGTCTTAGATACATAGGTTCAAAGTGACGAAAATTAGCACAGTTAATACAAACTCTAAGTGTTTAACTTTCACACATAATGCACCTGACATCCTAAGTGTTATACATTATTCAGTTTGATATGTTGGTAGGCATAAAACATATAGGGAGTCTCAAGGCTAATAACATATTCAAGAAAAAGTCAGATGTGTCACTAACTTAGATGTATGACCAATTGGTCTTAATTTTTATGTTAGAGACATACAGACTTTGATTCTAAATGAGGTGTGCAAACTTTCTGGGGATGTATAGCAACATCAGATACATCTTAAAGAAATGGAAAGAATAGAAAAATCATACTGAGTTAAGAGTCAAAACAAGTAATTCTGTTGTACGTAAGTACAGACCTGTTGCCTCTGGTTTGACTCGAGTTAGCAAGATAAGTCGCTTTGTTGTACGTCAGTACAGACCTGTGACCGCTATCTTGCTAGCTTTAAAAATAAACCTTAAGACAAACTAAGACACTTTGTTGTATGTGAATACAGACCTGTGTTCGATGTTTGCCTTTTACAGAAAGTTTGCAATACCAAGAAGTTATAATCATTGTGTGTATGCCTTGATCATGAAAGTATGTCTAAGTATGAGTCACGTAAGGTAATTTCTTGATAAATAAAAAGGCCAAGGGATATTCCGAAGTGTCACATGTTTAAAGGAAAAATAATACCAACAATCGGCTAGAAATGTATGTCACGACAAACAATCAAAGGAATCAAGAAATTCCTAAGTGTGAAAGTCTGAATACTGAAAGTGCGTATTTAACACCGCTATCTGATTGAATCTTTCTTTGACTATACTTGTCAAAAATATTTTGTTAAGTGTTAAGTATAGGTTGTAAATTTTAAATAATGTAGATTACTCTAAGTTTAAAGTTTTGGTTTAAAAATTTTATTTAATTTTACTTTATTTTATTCTACTTTATTTTATTTTATTTTATTTTATTTTTGTTACTTCATTTTTATTTTACATTTTAGGAAAAAGGTCAAAATTACTAAGGGTGCATTCCTAGTTGAATAAAATAAACACTCCGTGAAAATCTTGTGCTTAGGGTAAATGATTTTGCATAGTTTATTCGTTTACATGAAAAAGGTTGGAAAAGTTGAATTTAATTCAAAGATTTTCATAATTTTCAAAAAATTTAAGTTAAATTCGAGTTTAAGCCAAAATCGAATGTATATTCGAATTTGGTAGGGACTTCGAGTTTGGCAGTAAACTCGAAAGAGGTCACAAACTCGAAGGTGGTTAGTTTAAATAGGTCAACAGTGACATTTATTATTCACCTACCTTCGATTTTAGTTCTTCGAGTTTATCCAGAGAGATTTCGAGTTTAAGCCTTCGACTTTGCCGTCTTCGAGTTTCTCACTATTTGTCGAGTTTTTGTCCGATTGTGTTCGAGAATCCTAACAAATCTAGGTATAATCAACATCATTGTACAAGATTTAGGATGTTTTAGACTCAATTTGAGCCAAAATCAACCGATTTTGAGGTTTTTATGGTGTGAACTTCGTAACTCAAAATAACAGAGTTTGAACCGGTGAAACATCAAATTAGTGATAAATATCTTTGATTAGAACCTATTAGGGCTAATGGATGTAATTTTCTAAGTCTAAAAAGGTTAAAATCATGGAGTTTTGTTTTTAACACAACGACATCTTCGAGTTTGTTCATGGCTTCAACTTTGATCGTGATTTCGAGTTTGTCACTAAACTCGAAGAAGCCAATAAACTCGAAATGAGTGTTGTTTCGAAATTGGTATTCGAATTTACCATTAAATTCGAATTATTCACTTAAAATTTAAATCAAACTTGTAGGAATTCATATGTGTTGGATTTTGTACTTACACAAGTTCAAATTTAAAACAAATTTGAATTTAAGCAAGTTAATGTTTATATTGATTATTCTAATATTTTATACTTTATTATGCATATATGGCAGATAGAGTTTTTGTTCAAAAGCATAATATGGTCATTTCTCCTGACCATGAGCTTCCTGAAGCTCAGGCATTCCGCCAGATGGTGGATTTTTTGGCCGCTTCGAGGGTTTCTTATGCCCTGTCGCATAACGTACAGATAGTGCTGCCGTACGTTCGTGAATTTTGGGACCATCTGCAGGTCGACTGTACTGTTACTCCAACAGTATTGAGGACCGGGATTGCTGGACACCCTCTCGTGTTTTCAGCTGATGTGTTACGCAGAGTTTTGCAATAGGGTTCTATCGTGCAAGAAGCGGGCCCTATAGACTTTCCATTGGATATTAGGCAAGCTGCGTTTATAAGAATGGGATATAGCCTGGATGTGGCCAAGTCCTCTTATATGAAGAGTGGTTTAATTGGGCAGTGGAGATATCTTGCACACGTCTTCATGGTGTGCTTTGCTCGAAGAAAGCAGGATTTGATTATATAGTGTCGAAGATTCAGTCAGGAATGATCGTGTTAGTCTACAATCAAAGGTTCAGCTATTCGGAAATGTTCTTTGCAGAGTTTGTTCATCAGATAACATCCGGCACGAGAAAGATTTTTGTTGTACCCGCGGTTCGTGATGATGTTGATACGACATTTCCTACCGATTTTGCCACAATTACCCGACATTCAAAGCGTTGCTGTGATTGACAAAAGAATATTTGCAGATTGTCAAGTACATAGAGGTGCTTTGGCTAGACCACGAGATGCACCACTTTTTGGTGCAGTGGTTAATCCTGATTTTGAAGCCCCTGAAGGTGCCAACTGGGCCGGGGAAGTTCAAATTCCGCAGCAGCCGCAACAACAACAGCAATAGCCTAGGCCTCAACAACAGGAAAGGAGGAGGCAAAGACCATCAGCGAGACAGACTCAGGCTTCTAGGCCTTCAACAAACCAAGTGCAAGAGACAGAAGAAGCTGGTCCTTCGAATGTAGCCCTCATATCTGATCCACGGGTGGAAACACTGGAAGAGATTTGGGCATCCGGGCCGCATGCAAATGAAGCAATTACCTTTGAGCTTGTGGGAGATATTTTGGAACCTCCAACTACTCTTGATAATCTCATGAAACAGATAGATGATTATGTGCCAGAGGAAGAAGGTCAACCTAAGTCGACATCTGAATCTGAGTCGGAAGAAGTCGAAGAAATAGAAGTTGAGGCACCAACCACAGCGACAGAAGATCCGTCTATTCTCATAGGCACATATGGATCGAGGTTAGTGGTGATTGATGAAGAAGCTAGAAGGAGAAGAGCATCGAGAGATTCAGATGCAGATGTCTCGGACTTCGAGGCTCAGGATCCTACTCCTTTGGTGCCTAGGCATAGGGCCAAAAGGCATCGTTTTATGCAGGGAGCTTCATCGGCCTCTGCTTCTGAGCCAGAAATTCCTACCGCTCAGCCATCAGCACAAACATCCATTCCACCACCACCACCACCTGTTCAAACATCCATTCCCTCACCAATCATTCCAACTCCCATCCAATCCATTCCATCCACCTCATCAACCTTCACTGACAATCAACGGTTTTCTGAGCTTAGGAGCAAGGTCGACTTCCAACAAGTCCAAATTTTTCATCTGACAAAAGCCATCAGCGAGATACAAGCGCGTAATGCCAATATTGACAAAGAAAATGTTGAGTTAAAGACAGTTGTTGGAAAGATAGAGCAAGAGAATCTTGAGCTGAAAACGTTTGTTGAAGATTAGGCTGCTGAAATCCGCGCGATGAGGTCTCTTATTGAGCAATTAATGAAAAATCTAAAGGCTCAGAGGGAGACAAGTTGTAGGGATTCTGAGGAGCAGCGAAGGGGAGATGATGATGATGGCAATAATCCCGATGCATCGAAAGAGAGTGAGCCAGTAGATTTTTCTGCTGCTCAACATGCTGAAATTCAGGGGGAGCCAAGTCAAAGTGGAGCTGAAGGAGGAGAGGCCAGTTCCTCAAAGATCACAGAGACCGACATGAATGTAATGATTGAAGCCTTAATGAATTTTGAGGAAGAGGTATTGGATTTTGATTTTGACTTTGAGGATGAGTTGGAAGATCTGGAAGAAGGAGAATTTGTGCCAGAAGATGTAGTTGATTGGAAATCTGATGAGGAGGTTGTGGAAGATGAAGATGACCAAGTAGATGAATTAATCATTCAGTCACAACCTATCACAGAACAATATGTGCATAACGATCAAAATGTAATCGATATAGATGATATCAAATTGGCCTCTGTGAACGACTCAGAACTGGAGGAAGCTGAAAAAGAGCCAAGCAGAGCTGAACTGTTAAACCTTTGGTTCCGTAAGGAAGAAAAGAAAGCAGAGCCAAAAATTAAGAAGAAGATGAGAATTCCAGGGGCAGAAAATCTCTCAGGAGGTATTATCAGCTGGTTCTTCGACAGAGAACTGCAGCTATTCATTCTGAAGAGGAGAGATGGACTCCAGTATCTGAGGCGTATGCTTAAAGTGTTTAACACATTGCCGAAGGTAGAAGTGAAGGAGTTAACTTGGAATGAATTGATCAACATTGGAAATGACCCTTATGCTGAGGTAATCGCCATGATAATCAGAAGAGAGGGTAGAACTGGAAAGTTTGAGAGACTCAAGCCTAGGTCAGGAAAGAGAGTTGAGGATGAGTCAAGGATAGATCCTCATACTGGAAAGCCATGGGCGAAAATGTGTCAGGATCTAAAAGTACTTAACCAAGACTAACTGATTTGAATTTATCAGAGTATAAATCAATAATCTTGCTTTGAATCAAAGTTTAATTAAGAAGTTTGCGGAATAACACTTAATTATTTTAACAAAAGCTTTCAAAATAAATAGCAAATAAACAAAATAAATAATCAAGACTGTTTGTATTGCTAATCTCAATGGTTACAATCACCTCTAATCTGTTTGATTAGACGAAGAACACAGACTGTTCTTAGGGTTTTACAACCTTAGAGGCTTATGAAAACTAAAACAAGAAGCAATTACAAACTTTAATATGCAGAAAACTCTTATACAATAGAAAGACCTATTCTATGTATTTATATTGCTTCTTGATATGTTTCCTTGAAGGACTACGACTTCTTTGATAGTAGATATGCTGGAATCTTTGTGTAGATATCCTTTCCTGAAAATCAGCACTTTCTGTTTATGAAACTGTTGAGCAGCTTGAATCACTTGACAGCATGAACAGAGCAGCTCGAGTTGATTTGCTCTGGCAGCTTGAACTTTTACACTGGCAGCTCGAGTTTCTTCAACTAGCAGCATGAACTTTGGATTTACATATAAACTCTACTAACAGTTTGAGAAGTCTATCTAACAGCTTGAACCTACTTAAACTATTTCCCAACAAAATGGTTTACAAACCTGTCAGATGCTTGAAGAAGGTGCCAATAAAATCGATGCCACAGAACTTTTTAAGCAACATGAAATGGTGGTATGTCGACAATTAAACAGCCGAAGCAGTCATGGAAGATGCAGAAGACAAAGTGATTTTGCGAGTATCTCCAGACGTAGGTGGTTGTGAATGATTTGAGACTACTACAGGATCTTCAGGAACCCTATCAGGAACCAAAATAGGAACATCAGATTTGGTCTTATCAAAGTAGTCTTCATAAAAACTTTCAAACAATTTATTTAGATCATTGATATCCTCTTTCAGCTCCGTTGACTTCATAGAAGTCTTCTGTTCATTATGATGCCCTCATCAAATTTTATGTTTACGCTTTCGTTGACGATCTTTGTGCGTTTGTTGTAGACTTAGAACACCACTGACTCTTTTGAGTATCGAATAAAATTTCCTTCATCTGCTTTCTGATTGAATTTTCCCAAGTTGTCTTTATCGTTTAGAATAAAACACCTGCAACCAAAGACATGGAAAAGTTTGATATTAGGAACTCGTTTATTAATCAACTCACATGGCTTTTTTTTGAATCTTTAATTTATGATCGATCCATTCTGGGTAAAACACGCAGTCGCCACAGCTTCATCCTATAAAACAGTCGCAGATTCGAATATGTTAGCATCGTCCTTGTAGATTCAGTAAGCGTTCGGTTGCATCGTTCAAATACACCGTTTTGTTGAGGGGTACGAGCAGCCAAAAATTGATGCGATATTCCAACAGAACTAAGAAATATCTTTAAGGACTTATTCTTAAAATATGTGCCATTATCAGATCTAATGACCTGGATAGAAAGCTTCAACTTGAATTATATTTTGCGTATGAAGTCAATTATAATCTCAATAGCTTCAGACTTAGATCTCAGGAAGAACACCCATGTATATCTTGAGTAAACATCAACGATCACCAAAACATATTTCTTTTTTATTGATGCTTTGTACTCTCATTGGCCCGCATAAATCCATATGAAGTAGCTCTAAAGGCATAGTTGAAGGATGTTCAACTTTTGAGTTGTGTGAAGCCCTCACCATGTTCCCTTTCTCATCGGCCGCACACAACTGCTCCTTTTCAAATCGGAGAGTCGGAAGAATTTTTACTAAACCTCATTTTACATGTTTAGTCCGCTCTTTGAAGTTCAGATGGGAAAGTGTTAGATCTAGAGTTATGATAGATTAAGGGTTTATATTATAATAAATGAAACCTAGTTTTGTGTTCGTTTTGTAAGGTTTCAAAGTTCTATGTAAATGAGTTAAAAGACCAAAAGGTCAACCCATGGGTATGGATAGTTTGGATCCATTTACTTTCTTATAAATAGATTGTTTAGGTTTTCATTCATAGTTGTCCAAGTTGTTGAAAGCATTGTACCTACGTGGAATTGGAGAGCAATTAAGGTTTATCTAAACTTGAATGTTCTTATTGTTCTTCATTATATTAATTGTGTTCTTCATATAATATTATTGATCTTACGAATGAATGTTGAATGAATGCTTCTTATATGAGAATTACAATTGGTATCAGAGCCAAAAGATTGGTTTTAAAGTGTTTATAAATCTCTGATTTTAGAAATTTTTCTTAAACAATTATGCATTTTTCTAAAAAATTGTTCATGTTCTTGAATGTTGTAAGGTCCCGAACTCACGGATCTATCTAGACGCGACACCGTCCAACGAGTGCGGAATCCTCTTTAGCGGCTTGACGGTAAGATCACGCACATACGAACGACGATGAACGAACCTACACGATGATTCTCTCCGAAAACACTCTCTGATTACTAGTTAAACTCGAGATCGCCTTTGCTTAATCGTCTGACCAATTCTGCAAAAGTCTCTTAATGATTCGAGTTAATCCTTAATTATACTGACCAATTCGAGTTTGTCATAGGACAAACTCGAACCAGGCCCAAGGCCCATTCGAATTTGTCCACTTGACAAATTCGATATTGCCTTATTCGAATTTAGTGAAAATTCGAATTTCACTTTCATTCTTCTATTTGACCATATTTTTTAACTTATGTTTGAATTAATCTTTGAACTTTATGTTTTAACTTCTTGTAATATGTTACACCAAGTTCAAACATACAAACAATAAATATCAAACACACAAATCACATATGTCAAACACTAGCCAATATTCAATATTACGTAATTTGACTTACACAAAATGTCAACTATACTTAGACTGCCATCGTCACACAAGGTGTACCAACAGACTCCCCCTTGACGATAGCTTCTAACTATTTACATTTGGATTAAGTACTAGAACCATATAGACTGCTACCTGCATATAGCCCTGCATCTATACATACTTTTATTACCTTCTAGTACTTTCTGGCGTCAGACCTCCATCCTTCATGAAAGAAGATACGTTGATCATTCAGCTTCTTCAGGTCGTCCTTCGATAGGTTTATAAGGTGTAATGGATCATACACTCGCAAAATCACTTTGTCTTCTGCATCTTCCATGACTGCTTCGGCTGTTTAATTGTCGACATACCACCAGTTCAAAAGTTCATACTTGAGACGTTTCATCAACTGATCTACACATTTCGTCTGAAAGTGTACAACAATCTCAAGATCAAGAATCTCAAGACACTCCCTTGAATACTCAAAACCTTGAATCCCCTACTTCAGTTGATATTCCAACAACATCGGAACCTATCATTCGTCTACCTTACCTGGACTTGAATCCCAACCAAGACGAACTCCAACCTTATCCTCATTCTTCCAAATGGACAAGGGACCACCATCCTGAAAACATCATCGGTGATCCCTCTGCATCTGTTCAAACCCGGAGAGCTACCATTAATGTATGCTTCTCAAATTCTTTGAGTAAGATAGAACCCAAAATGGTGAAGGAAGCTCTTCAGGATGCAGATTGGATAGTAGCGATGCAAGAGGAGCTCAATCAATTTGAGAGGTTGAGAGTCTAGCGGTTGGTGGAAAAACCAAAGGAAAAATTTATTATTGGCACGAAGTGGATTTTTAAGAACAAGAAGGATGAATATGATGTCATCACACGACTCGTGGTCACAGGATATAGTCAGCATGAGAGAATAGACTACGACGAGACATTTGCCCCCGTTGCCCGAATAGAAGCTATTAGGATGTTTTTAGCATTTGTCGCTCGTAAGAACTTTACTGTTTATCAAATGGATGTATAAACAGAGTTTTTGAATGTGGAGTTAAAAGATGAAGTACACACATATCAGCCCCAAGGATTTAAAGATCCCACGAAGCTTGATCATGTACATATTTTAGATAAGTCACTACACAGCCTTAAACAAACACCACGAGCTTAGTATGATGCCTTATCATTTTATCTCTTAAAATGTGGGTTTAACATAGTTGCAGTGGACACTACCCTATTCATTAAATCTCAGGGACCAAATATCATAGTGATATAGATATACGTAGATGATATATATTTGGGTCTACTAATACTGAATTTTGTAAAATGTTCGCGTTTTTAGTGTCCCATAAATTTGATATGAGCATGATGGGTGAAATCAATTTTTTCTTGGGGCTACAAGTTAAACAACTGAGTGATGGAATTCAACCAATCAAAATATATTCAAGACATGGGGATGAAATTTAACATGGTCAACATTACCCCAATGAAAACACCCATGGCTCCTGATTCTAAATCAAAACTCGATGAGGACATTTCAGGATAACCTGTTGATGTAACTCATTATCGAGGAATTATTGGGTCATTAATGTAGTTAACCGCGAGTAGACCTGATATTATGTTCGCTACATGTGTTTGTGCTAAATATCAGGCAAATCCAAAAGAATCTTATTTGGTTGCTGCTAAAAGAATTCTAAGATATCTGAAGGGTACTCCGAACATTTACCTTGACTGTCTTTTCTAATACTGATCATGCAGGAGATAAAATGGATAGAATGAGCACATCAAGAGCAGTTCAATTCCTTGGTGACAAACCCGCCTGCTGGTCGTCCAAGAAACAACACTGTGTGTCACTCTCAACAGCGAAAGCTGAATATGTTGTTGTATCCTCATGTTGTTCACAAGTGCTGTGGATGAAGAGCCAACTACGTGACTACAAGTTTATACCTCAGAAGATCCCAATTTATTGTGATTCACAGACTGCAATTGCCATTGCTTTCAATCCGGTGCAAAATTCCAAAACAAAGCACATCGACATTCGGTATCATTTTATGAAAGATCATGTAGAAAACGGTAATGTTGAATTACATTATGTACCGACTGAATATTAGCGAGCTGATTTGTTTACCAAACTGTTAGATGAAAAATGATTTAAATTTTTGTATAAAAATTGGGTATGCGGAGTCGGTAGAATTAAACATACAGGTGTTACAAAATATAATTTTAATTTTACAATTTTTTATCTGATTTAACTTTTGTGGTAATCTCTTGTGATTTAAAAGTTTTAATTTTCAGAGATTTAAGTGAATCGAATTATCATGTGCAGGGGGAGCAAACTGAAAATTTTATCTGATATTTTATTTCTGATAAATTTTTCTATCTACTTGATTGCAGTGGGAGCATGATTAAACGATGATATTAATCTGAGTGGGAGCAACAATGCAAAATTCAAGGGGGAGCAAAGTTTTATTTGTCTTATTTTTCTTAGTTACTTAATTTTTTTATTTTCTTTTTAGTTCATTTCATTTTATATGTTTTGTGTGTTGTTATATTTTTTTTTTGTTGTTTTTGCTTGTTATAAATTTTTTTTTTTTTTACTTTTTATGTGTGTGTGTGTGTGTGTGTTTTGTTAAATGGGCTTAATTGATAAAAAGAGAGGAATGAGCTTCATTTTTTCAAGAATGGGCAGGGTATCTATTGAAATGGGTATAAAATTGAACTTGAAAATTCAAATTCATTTTATTGAAAACCTGATCACCGTAAACCGCCATTCATAAAATTTTCTCTCGGAGTTTTTGATTTCAAATTTCCAATAACAGATTTTACGTATTTTACTTTGATTTTCTTTACTCTTTTTGTATTTTTTAGAGGTTTTTTCGAGTTTTTGTTAATTTTTTTTACAATTGTCTGTGTTCGTATGTGAGTAGGGGTGTGAAAATCAAAGGTATTCATTTGCTTTTTTAATTTTGAAATTGAAAGTATGTATGTGTGAGTACTATCAATATAAGCTTGAATATCTAATTTCAAGTCTTATTATACAACATACAACATTTAATTTGAATTTTAAGATTAAATATTTTTGAATTTTAAACTCTCTGAAAAACGAACTTTTGAGGTTGTTAATGTTGTTTTTTGAACATCATCAGTAAAGGAAATGTTTGGTACAAATAAATAGAGTTGAAAACAATTTTGTTGTAAAAGTTCAAGGGTATATTGTGTAAATACTCAATACTTGCATTTGTATATAAATAGGAATTAGGTGCACTGTTGATGTACGAATCTCAGAATGCATGTACTGATAGGTTAGATTCAAGTGTGATGTGTAAGAAAGTCAAAAACCCTAAATGTCAGATTCTCTCTTCTCAATATAAGCATTCGGTATTATGTATTTATGATCTGATTGTATATGATTGATTGTTATATGAATTGAATTTGTAAATATTGAAAATATCAATCGGTATCAGAGCCTAATATGGCTAAATTTTTGTGATTTTTGAATCTGAAAGTAGAAATTTTTGAACACTGTTGTATCGAAATTTTTGAAAATCTGAAAATCCTCGAAGGTTTTTGATTCACTGGATGACATGAAGTGATATTTGGATCGAATCTGTCGTGTTTAAAAATGAATTCATTGAGATAAGTCTCAAATTCTAATTCCAAACACATAGAAATTAATCTTGGATTTACTAATTTTTGGAAAAGTGTTGTTCTTCAAGTTTTTTTTTTGACTTTTTTAGGTGTTTATCTGAAATTAGCCAAAGCCTTTTTACAAAAAGTGTTTCTGTGTGTAAAACGAACCTTCGAAATCAATTTGAGGCCAATTCATGAATTTTTGTTGAAAAAGTTTGAATCTGAACTTGTTTTTATTGAAAATGATAAAACTCGAGAAAAATAGAGTTCATAGTGTTAATCGAGTTTTACAAAGAAGCATTCGAGTTTCATCAAGTTTTATTCGAGTTTGATGCCTTTGTTAATCGATTTTGATCCTTTGTTGATCGAGTTTGATATATCTTTCATCAAGTTTAATCATCATTACATTCGAGTTTACTCATCAGTCAATCGAGTTTGATCCTAAGTCATTCGAGGTTCATCATTCAATACTCGAGTTTGATACTTCTTTCATCGAGTTTGTTCATTCTTAAACCGAGTTTGATACTTAATCATCCGAGTTTCATTCTTAATCATCCGAGTTTGATACTTATTAATTCGAGTTTCATCATTAATGATTCGAGTTTGATACTGTATAACCTTTGCTGCTTAAATTGGCCATAACTTTTGACTAGAACATCGTTAGAAGGCCTACCATACGCCAAAACGAAGCTTGAACCGAGATCTAAGATTTCTAGAAAGGGCAGTAATTTTCGAGGCCTAATTCGATTCCAGAAAAAAGTTACGAGCATTTTTCTACAGAATAGCTAAAATTTCAATGTCAAAAAGGCAATTCAGAGCTGATTTTCAACAAGGTATCATTCACAGATACATCTTTCAGAGCTTCAATCAGTAAATCACTCATTTTTACATAAAAGAACTTCGAAGTTCAACATCAACAATTCAAAATGGTAAATGATCATAATCAGTTTTTGAATCCTACAAAGTCTGAGCTGATTGTCAAACTTACTGAATCTGAACAGATTCGTAAGAACAATTATGAGATTCTTGTTCAATTAAATACAGATAAACCTTATGCTTTAGTTGATGTTAAACGATTCATATAATATTATTGATCTTACGAATGAATGTTGAATGAATGCTTCTTATATGAGAATTACAATTGGTATCAGAGCCAAAAGATGAAATGAAACAGTGTCTCCCCCTTAATCAAGCATATAATCTTCATAAAATAAGAGAGAATGATGAAAAACAAATTAATCCATATTAACCATGCCAATATTTGATACTAGGAATGTGAAACTTCCTACATCAAATGGTTTTGTAAATAGATCAACTAACTGATCATCTGTATGAATTTTGGTAACTTGGATTAATTTCTTCTCATTATAATCTCTTATAAAATGAAATCTTATGTCTATATGCTTGGTTTTGGTAGATTTCATTGGATTCTGAACAATGCTTATTGCACTTGAGTTGTCAATGTAAATTAGAGTGGATATAAACTTCAAACCAAAGTCTCTCAGTTGATTCTAAATCCACATCACTTGGGAACAGCAGCTGGTAGCTGCTACATATTCTGCTTCAGTAGATGCGGTGGAGACAGTTGTTTGCTTCTTGCACTGCCAAGAGACCAGTCTCGCTCCTAGATATTGACATCCACTAGTTGTGGACTTTCTGTCAATGTTGCATCCTATATAGTCACTGTCAGAATAGGCTGTTAGATCAAGAGGAGAGTCTTTAGGATACCTGAGGCCCAAATGTGGTTGGCCTTTGAGATATCTAAAGATTCTCTTAACAGCAAACAGGTCTAGAAGATGTGAGGTACATTAGTGAACCTATCAAGGTTATGTATAAGTGAATGTCCACATCTACTCCATCTTTGTCTGCATCAAGCTGCGTGTGAGTGTCCATTGGAGTACTAGCAACTTTGGTATCTTTGTAACCAAACTTTTCCAGAATGTCCTTAACATACTTTGATTTACTTATAAAAAGTCCTGTGGGCTTCTGTTTGACCTGCAATCCTAGAAAGAAGGTGAGTTCTCCCATTGAACTCATTTGAAACTTTTTGTGCATCAATGCCTCAAACTCTTTTGCACAGACTGTCATTTGTAGACCCAAAGATGATATCATCAACATAGATCTGAACAAGAAGAATCTCAGATTTGATGGACTTTGTGGATAATGTTTTGTCCAGAGTACCTCTCTTGAATCCATTTTGTAGAAGGTATGATGACAGAGTGTCATACCATGCTCTTGGGGCTTGGTGGAGTCCATAGAGGGCTTTGTCTAATTTGCAGACTCTGTCTGGGTACTTGTAGTCCTCAAATCCAGGGGATTGACACACAAAGACCTCTTCTTCGATTGTACCATACAGCAAAGCAGACTTCACATCCATTTGATACACTTTAAACCCTTTGAAGCTTGCATAGGCTAAGAACAGTCTGATGGCTTCTATGCTTGCCACTGGAGCAAAGACATCATTATAATCTATTCCTTCTTCTTGAGTGTATACCTGTGCTACCAGTCTTGCTTTGTACTTGATTACAATCCCTCTCTCATCCTTCTTGTTTTCGAACACCCATGTTGTACCAATTGCTCTCTTTCCTTTAGGAAGATCAACTAGACTCCATACATTCTGAATTTTGAATTGCAGTAGTTCTTCCTGCATTGCCTCAATCCAAGATGGATCTTTCAAAGCATCAGATGCCTTCTTAGGATCTAACTGTGACATGAATCATGCATGTTCAAAGGTAGTTATACTGAATTCAAAAACTGCAGATTCGGCATCAGTAGACTCCTTGTGAACCATTGTCCTTGTCTGTACAGGAGTGCGTGGATCACCCATTATCTGATTGAGAGGGTGATACTTGTGAACTCTAAGAGTTGGCTCTCTGTCTTTCTGAAATGAGGTTCCTAGATTTGTATCATCTCATTCAGGACCACTTGATGGTTCAGCTTCAGGAACAGCTTGACCAGAAGATGTGAGTATTTCCCTATGTGATGGAGCTGTAACCTCAAGGCTTGAGATTGGCACTTCATAATGTCGATTTGAATCATGTTAGGCATCCAGTACCCCTGGGGGGTCACAAGCTAGAAGTGGTAGAACAATATATTCATCCCATTGACCAGAATCTTCAACAGTCTGAAACTTGGTGCCAACAGCTTTAACATTTGTGCTACCAGCATGAGAAGTTGTGTTGTCAACTTCAACCCTGTTTTCATCAGTATCTGCAGGATACCCAACAAAGCTCAGAGAATTAGTTGGTGAATCTAAATCAAACAACCAATCAGGGCCAATGCCTTTAACATTTTCAGTGTTTTCATTAAACTCAACATCGGCACTTTCTTCAGTGGTTTTAGACACACTGTTATATACTGTGTAGGCTTTTCTTTGAGTAGAGTATCCTACAAAGAAACCTTCTTCAGCCTTACTTTCAAACTTTCCTAAGTGAGTCTTAGTGTGAAGAATAGTGCATGAACATCCAAAAGACTTTAGAAAGACTATTAATGGAACTCTATGATGGAATAACTCATATGGAGTTTTCCCTTGTGATTGAACAACTTGAACCCTATTTACAACATAAAAAGCTGTATTGACTGCCTCTGCCCAAAAGGTCATTGGCAGTTTGGAATCAGCTAGCATGGTTCTAGCAGCCTCAATTAAAGTTCTGTTCTTTCTTTCAGCTACACCATTTTGTTGTGGTGTTCTTGGTGCACTATATTGGCTTGCAATACCTTTAGACTCATAGAAACTGTTTAGGATGTGATTTTTCAACTCAGTTCCATTGTCTGACCTGATCACTTTAACTTTTAAGTTAGATTGGTTTTCTATCTTAAGGATAAATGATTTAACTAGCTCAGCAGTTTCATCTTTAGTCCTAAGAAAGTATGCCAATCTAAATCTGGTGAAATCATCAACAATGACTAAACAGTAAGCTCTTTTATTCAAACTAAAAACAGATGTTGGACCAAAGAAGTCCATATGAATAAGATGAAGATCAGATGAGATTGAATTTACTTCTTTGGCCTTATGAGAAGTTTTGTGTTGCTTGCCTTTAAGACATGTAACACAATGATCATCACAGATGAACTCCTTTTGTGGTAAACCTCTTACTAAATTCTTTTTGACGAAAACATTCATAGATTTGAAGTTCACGTGACACATCCTTCCGTGCCAAAGAGCAGACTCATTGGATGATGCTTTTGATATCAAACAGCTTAAAGTATTTGATTTGGATAAAACATCTGTGTAAACACAGTAGACATTGTCCTTTCTTGGTGTTCTAAGTAAAACAAGATTTTCCGGTATTTTAAAATCTTTTGAAAGAACAATGCACTCAGAATCTGTGAATACAACAATATTTTGTTTATCACAGATTTGAGACACACTTAATAGATTGTACTTCAGCTGTTCAACATACAAAACATCATTGAAAAACATATTGCCTGCTTTGACAGTACCTTTACCTGTGACCTTACCTCCCTTGGAATTTCCTCCAAATGCAACAAAACCTCTTTCAAAGCCTTTGAAATTTGATAAGCATTCAGAATTGCCTGTCATGTGCCTAGAGCATCCACTGTCCAAAATCCATCTTGTTTTATGTTGTGACCTGTGGGTGCCCTGCCCAAATAAAAGCTTAGTTAGTAGTGGAGTAAACCCAATCCAAGTTGGTTTTGGGTTGTCCTTGTGCATTGACATAACTAAATACTGTTTGTGACTTTTTATACTTAGTGAGATCCACTGGTGGATTCTGTGAAGAGTATTTAGTTATGACATGAGGAATCCAGGTGTTCTTTCCAACCTTTGTATTAACAGTCTCAGATGATCCATTACCAGTTACAGTTTTAAGCTTAGCAGTTTGAACTGGGTTGTTAGTGCTAACAGTTTCAGAGTTTGCACCACCAGTTCCAACTTTAGGCTTAGCAGTCTCAACTTTTGTATCAATAGTTTGATCTGAGTTTTTGCCTTTAACACACCATATCTGTTTAAAACTTGATTTGGGCTTTGCCAAAACTTGTTTTTGGTGTGTAGACTGGCGTTTGTTGACTTTTAAAAACCTGTGATCAACTGTCTTCTTTGGAACTGGTGCAACAGGAGGTTTGGCCTCAAAATTCTTTGTGTTGAACAAATTTCTGTTTCTGAATCACAGTGTGTTTTGCAACAGAATGTTTATACAAACAATGTCTGGCTAAATGGTTTTTCCTGCCATAATGGAAACATCTTTTGACTGTTTTGATTGGAGAACCAGTTTTGTTGGACCATAGCTGGTTCTTGTTCCTTTGATTTCCTCTTACCTGTTGTTGTTTGGGAAATTTTTGGACACCATGCTTTTGGCATGTGCAGATTGGAACAGTCTTACCCCTGTTACTACCATTTGAGGAAGATGCAGTGTTACAGTTAGAAGGTACAGAAACATGTGGAGCAGCATTGCATACACTCATATTCCCTTTTCCTTTCTTACTGGGATTAGAGGTTTCTATATGTGCACTCATTGTTTTGTGTTCTTTCTCAACTTCTTTGCACTCACAGTCTTCATTTGGAATCAGATCTTCTTTAGATTCAAGACTGTGTTCAAGGATCAACAACTTCACTCATGGGGTGAATGTAATTGTTGTTGTATGGGGGTGGAGTGGCTCTGTATCCTATACCTTCTTTGGGATTGAGCATAGATTTTACCCTATCTTAAATTGACCTTCCAATAGGTGTTCCAGCTTTTGATTTGCCAATTTGAAGTTTCCTAAATCTATATTGACAGATTCTATTTTCTTGTTAGCTTGTAACACCTTTTATTCAGCCTCATCGAATTTCTTATTTAGTGACTCTATTTTCTTATTCAGTTCCTTTTTCTCCCACTCATGATATGTTCTATCATGTCCCATTTGAATCTCATTATCTTTATAGTCATTGATCTGTTTTTCAAGATCTTCTATGGCCTGCATGACTCATATCTCCTTTCTTCCATCTTCGCTAGAGTTTTGCACATCCTCTCATTATGATATCTGTACTTTTTAACCATATTTTTGCATGTTTGAGAGCAGTGTTTAGCATTTACCTCAGATGGTAGTTCAGTGGAAGTGACATTTAATGTTTCAGCCATGAGAGCTTGATTTTGAAACTCCTCTTCCGTCTGATCACTCCAGTCAAACACATTGTCTTCTGGAGAAACAAGTGCTTTTGATGATGAAGCTTGATTAGTGTGATGAGGTCTTGGTGGCTGTTGACCTTGAGATCTGCATTCTCTGGCAAAATGTCCAAGCTTGTGGCATTTAAAGCATTCAACTTTTTATTTATCAATTGCTGGTTTGCCTTCTGGTCTAGCTTGAAAGTTTGGTCTACCAGTTCTTTTCACAAACCTTTTAGCCCTCATAGTCAACATAGCATGCCGCCATTTCAAGTCCATCTCTTCTAGATCATCTGGATGGATTTGTTCTAAATCTTCAGCATTTAGAGAAAACAGTCCATCATTGGCAACAAAAGCTTCATAATGACCTTCAGTAGGGTTACCGTCAGCACCTGAAAAGGAATCACAACAACTAGATTTATCAGTTAATGCTGATGATAGTAGAGCAGTGTTATGACTGTAAGAAAAGGATTTCTTTTTGTTTTCAATCTCAGTTTCAAACACTCTCAGGCTGTTGTAAAGGTCATCCAACTCTATCTCATCAAGAGTTTCTTTTGTTATCCATTGGGCAGCATAGACTGTCCACTATTCACCCACTGATCTAAGGAATTTTCTGTTGACCTCATTTTGATCCAGGCTGACCTTTGCACTCTCCAATTCACCTATTAGTTTATTAAACCTGTCAAAGATCTGAGTAAGGTTTTCATTCTTGCCACAAAAAAAGTTTTCATACTACTTTTTCAGAAGATCTTTTTGATTTCTTTTAGTGCTAGCATTGCCAGCAAATCTTTTATCTAAAGCAATCCAAAGAGAATGAGTAGCAAAAAATTTTTTAAACTGATGTTGGTAAGCATTAGGAATGGCTATCTGTAAAAGTGTAAGAGCATTTACTTCATTCATTCTAGCCTTCCCTTCACTAGGAAAGCCAGGTTGTCCTTCACCTCTGCAAACTAGGAAAGACAGGTTTGAAGAGAAGAGGATTGGGTATCAGCAAGAGAGGTCAGCTTGACAATGTTTTCCCTATCAGAAGCTGTGAACAACAAAGTTTGAAGCTGTGCAAGATGTAGTTCAAGAGAATCTTGCAGATCAGTAAGGTTTGATGACACAGAATTGGATAGGGAGCCAATGAGTGTGTTCAAGCTGGCCAGAGTGGCAGGAAGAGTAGAATTGCAAGAAGTTAGGAGAGATGACAGCTGTTGAGAAATAGCTGTCATTGACGACACAGAGTCCTATTGTAGTGAAAGAATTGAGGAGAGGGATGTGGACACATTTTGCAGCTGTGCAGCGAGTGCAAGCAGCTGTGGAGATTTATCAGGTTGTGGATTGGCAGGGAAGGAATCCTTGAACAAATCAAAGAATCCCTTAAGCTGTTCAGACACAGAGTCTGAAATAAGAGACGGTAGAGATGACATAGAGGTTTCTAAAGAACCAACTTTGATGGTCAGTAGGGAAAGCTGATCCTTCAAAGGCAGGTCTTTAGGAGATGGAGGTGTATGGGTGGACTGTTTAGATTGGGTTGATGGAGAGGATGATGATGAGGCTGGTAATTGAGGATGTGATGGAGAAGGAAGAGGAACATTTGAGAGAAGCTCCATAGCCTGGGCAAAAGTAATGTGGCCCAGCTTGGAGGGGTCAAAGGGTCCCTCAGCAGTGGCTGTAGCTGCATCATTAGGAGAAGGGGTTGATGATGGGGGTCTTTCAGATGCTGCTTGTGTTGCAACACATTCATTAAGGCCAGTGGGTGTTCCCTCTGCAGTACCTTGGTTTAAAAGTACCTCATCATGGGGGGATGGATATGCATTTCATCATCAGCAGTGGTGAAACCTGCTGAAGGAGTTTGCATAGAAGGGGCAGCCTCACCCAATGGATGGTATGATCCCTGAGGTTCATCAGCTTTGGTTGTTGGTCCCTCAGCAGCAGTTTGGTGTTGAACAGCTGTATCATGGGGAACTGAAGTTTGAGGCTGATCTGCTGATTGGTCTAAACCAGCAGGGTGGACACCTCGTGCAGACTCAAGGTGTAAAGAAGTTTGAGGTGGGGACAGTGTGGACTCAGTATGGAGTGGAGAGGGCTCCTGTCTTTCAATATTCTCAGCCTGTTGGGAGGCTGGAATAGTTGAGGTGGCTATCTCCGTTTGTACAACTGGCTCCTGTTGGGAGGAACCAGAGGGTCTAGGCTGACTCTGGGTGGACTCAGGTTGTAGTGAAGCAGACTCCAATTGTGCTGAACCTTCTCCCAAAATAGGAGAGGCAACAAGGGTTGCTCCGTTTTCAACTGAACCCTGTTGAGAGGGAACAGAGGGGCTAGTTTGGGTTGTGGTAGCTGGTTTCTTTTTGCCGATGGATTTGCGATGATATAGTATATGATATGATGTGGGTGAGGTTGGAGGGAAAAGATGTTCAGATTGGACAGGTGGTGAGACAGGGTTAGGAACAGTGGGGTTGACCTGTTCCATGGTCTCAGATGCCACAGAGGCACCAGCCACAGAGGCTTCAGGTTCAACGAATGAACCAGGGTGAGGAGCTTGCTGCCCCTCAGCCACAGAGGCTAAGGTAGCAGACTCAGGCTGAGCTGTTTTAGCCTTCTTATGGACAGGCCCAGCATCAGTGGTTGACAGGGTCCTTTTAACAAGCTTGACCCTGGCTTTGGATTTTCCTTTCGGAGCAGTTTCAGGTTGCACCCTCACAGCAGAGGGTCCTTCCACCAATCCTAACAGCCTCCTCATTGGTGTTGACAGAGGAGGCTCATTGGGTAGAAGAGGAGTATAAAACACTCTATTCCCTATTACAGGGAATGCAGCAGTCTTAAGTAAAGGCTGAGAAGAATATAATTGCTCACCACAATGATGTTTGAAGATGAGGCTCAGAAACCTGGGATACCGAACAGCAGCTGGACGGGTGTCTTGTTGAACCAGGTTCCTCAAGTTCAGGAAAATCCATTTTGCCATGTCTATTGTAGTTCCATCCACAAGCTGCAGAACTACAGGAACTTCATCACGGCTGAGTTGGTCGAAGGAACCAACTTTGCTGCTGAAGCACATTACCACAGAGGCAAACAAGAAGCTGTAAGTAGGAGATAAGTCCTTCCTAAACAGTGTTGCTCCGATTTTGGGTTCTGCTACACCACAGAAACGTAGCAGATTGCCCGTTTGATCATCTTTAGGTTGAGGCATGTCATAGGGGTCAGCAGTTGGTAGATGAAGAACCTCCCTGAGAAGATCAGGTGTGATCTCAATGGTCTGAGTCCCATTGAGAATAGTCCCCTTTATGACTTTGGTGTTGGGGTTGTAGGCACAAGTGTACCAAAACTCGTACACCATTTCCTGGTACAGGAGTCCAGGAGTAGCAGTCATTGCATAGTTCAATGGATGAACTCACAGAAATTCCACCATTTGTTCATAACCCTTCCCCACGTAGTTTTTGGGAATGGTTAAGTTGGCAATGTAGTTAGTGGGCTTGATGGTCAGTATCATGGTAACTGATGAGTGCTTGACAACATCATCACCAATGAATACTGGAAGAAAGGGATTGGGTCTTTGAGCCATTTGTGAAGGTTTGGGTATTTTTGAGAAGTAGAAGACACTTAGTCGATTTAGGGTTTTTGAGGATTTCTGGAAATAGTGAGGAAGACGAAGATGAAACAGTAGGGGGTATTTATAGCATTTGAATGTGAGTGGGTATAAGAGAGAAACATTTGGACGGTTGATTTGAAAAAGTCGTTAACGGAAAACGAAACTGTTGTCCATATCAGACCGTTTGCCAGACAACTTGAGCCCTTTTTAATCACTTACACACGCAACCCCTATTATCCGAAGTAATTAAGTTAAATAAAAACAAATATTAAGTAACTTAATTGTGAAGAAAGGTAGTTAAAACTGTGGGTCCAAGCTGTTGGTGAAACCTGTGATGAGCAGGGTCATCACAAGTTGTTCACTCTTCAAGCTCTGATCAGGTTACAAGAGAATGTCTTGTATGACAAATTGAGAGAGTGAGCAGGTTGGAGGTTTGATCATCAGATCAGGCTTGACATCTAAGCTGTTATTTGTCAAACCTGTTATACGCTCAAACTGTTCAAGTTTCGCAGAAAACAGCTAAGTATGGAACATGCATGGCATGTTCTGTCTAAGCTGTTCTGAAAGAACTTGAGCAGTGTGAGACATACAAAGTCTTAGACCTTTGAGGACACTTAGTCACTCTTGTTTAACACGCCCAGCTTGCTGACAAGGTAATTAAACCTGGTTTCATCAAGAGGTTTGGTGAAAATGTCTGCAAGCAGTTCATTAGTGGAAATAAAACTTACCTCCACATTACCTTTCTGAATGTGATCCCTGATGAAGGGATGTCTTACTTCAATATGCTTTGTTCTTGAATGAAATACTGGATTGTTGGAAATGGCTATGGCACTTGTGTTATCACACAGAATAGGAGTTTTCCTATACACAAGCCCATAGTCTTCAAGCTGATGCTTCATCCATAGAATCTGCCCACAGTAGCTTCCCGCAGCAATGTACTCAGCTTCAGCAGTAGAAGTAGACACTGAGTTATGGTTCTTGCTACACCAACTTATCAACTTACCACCAAGAGGTTGACATCCACCTGTAGTGCTTTTCCTATCTAGCCTGCAGCCTGCAAAATCAGAATCTGAATAACCTGTTAGTTCAAGACTTGAGTCTTTGGGATACCAAAGACCCAAACCTGATGTGCCCTTTAGGTATCTGAAGATTCTTTTAACAGCAGCTAGATGTGATTCCTTTAGATCAGCTTGGAACCTAGCACACAAACAGGTGCCAAACATAATATCAGGTCTACTAGCAGTTAAATATTGCAAGCTCCCAATCATACCTCTGTAAGCTGTTACTGAAACAGCTTTGCCACTGGCATCAGCATCCAATTTTACATTGGTTGCCATTGGGGTTTTAATAGGAGAACTTTGATCAAATTTAAACTGTTTCTAGAGATCTAAGGTATACTTTCTTTGATTTATAAAAATTCCAGTTGAGGTTTGTTTAACCTGTAATCCTAAAAAGAAAGTAAGTTCTCCCATCATACTCATTTCATATTTGGATTTCATGAGTAATGAAAAATTCTTGCATAACTTCTCATTGGTAGAACCAAATATTATATCATCCACATAATTTTGAACAAGCATAATATCAGACTTCACCTTCTTTATGAACTGTGGTATCCACTTTACCTCTGGAATACCCATTGCTCATAAGGAATTCAGTAAGAGTGTCATACCAGGCTTTAGGGGCTTGTTTGAGACCATAGAGAGCTTTGTCCAACGAATAGACAAAACCTGGAGGCTGTTTGACATAGAATTCTTCTTGCAGCTTCCCATTCAAAAATGCACTCTTCACATCCATTTGAAATACGTTAATGCTCTTTTGAGCAGCATAGGCTAAATACAAACGAATTGCTTCTAGCATGGCCACAGGAGAAAATGTCTCATGATAGTCAATTCCTTCCTCCTGTCTATAACCCTGAGCAACTAGTCTTGCCTTATTTCTAATGACATAACCTTGATCATCCATCTTATTCCTGAAAACCCATTTAGTGCCAATTATAGTTTTACCTTTAGGAGCAGGGACCAGCTTCCATACGTTGTTTCTCTCAAACTGATTGAGTTCTTCTTGCATGGCAGTGATCCAATTGGCATCTTTTAGTGCTTCATCCACCTTCTTTGGCTCCATTATTGAAACAAAACTAGAGAACATACAAAAGTTCCCTAAGCTGTCCCACCTTGTTTGTACCCCTTTGTTGATGTCACCAATTATTTGATCATTGGGGTGACATCTGATCCACTTAGGATCATTCTTCAGTGAGGATTCTCCTGAGTTATCAGCAGCTTCAGCAGGTCCTGTTGAACAGTTCTCAAGATTTTCAGACACACTGTTGTCTTGAGCATGTTCACTTGTTGAACATTACTAACCACTGTTGAACATATCAGCAGAGGAACCAGGAAAATCAGCATTGATAGGTTCAGGACATTCAGTTGTAATTAAGTCAGTACACTTATTCACACTGGGTCTATTGACATAATCATCATCATGCCCATCATTGTTAACAGGTTCCACACTGGATGTAGTGGAAGCTTTTGAGTCCTCTTCACTGTTTGAATGCATGAGATCATCAAAGATTAGTTCTCCTGAAACTGATTCAGGAACAGCTTTGGTGGAAGCATTCTTGGACCCTTCAAAGGTGACATTGATAGATTCATCTATCACCTTTCTTTTGTTGTATACTCTGTAGGCTTTGGAGATAGCAGAGTAGCCAACAAACACACCTTCATCAGCTTTTGGTTCAAACTTCGCCAGCTGGTCCCTTTGATTCAGAATGAAACAGGGACACCCAAACACATGGAAGTAACTGATATTTGGCTTCCTCCCTTTGAGCATCTCATAGGGAGTCTTGTTGAACCTTTTCACCACTAAGGATCTGTTTTGGGTGAAGCAGACAGTCTTAACAGCTTCAGCCCAGAATGATGAAGGTAAACCAGATGCACACAGCATGGTTCTAGCAGCTTCAATGAGAGTTCGGTTTCTCATTTCAGCAACTCCATTTTGTTGTGGAGTTCTTACAGCTGAAAAGTTTTGAGTGATTCCTTTCTCTTCACAGAAATCTTCAAGAGTACTTTTCTGAATTCAGTACCATAATCACTTCTAAGCTGCTTCACTTGGGCAGAGTTCAACAATTCCATCTTTTTCACAAATACAATAATTTCTTTAGCAGCCTCTCCTTTGCTCTTCAGGAAGATAACCTATGTGTACCTCGAGAACTCATCAACCATTACTAGAGTGTATCTTCTTCCTCCTAGACTTGGGACATTTACAGGTCCAAACAAGTCCATGTGGATTTAGAAGAGAGGAGTATCAATAGAAAAGTTATGTTTGGATTTAAAAGATGATTTCCTCTGCTTACCTTTCTCACAAGCTGTGCAGAGTTTATCCTTAACAAAGGTCATAGAAGGCAAACCTGTCACCAACTCTTTCTTACAAAGTTGGTTGATGTTCTTGAAGTTCAGATGTGACAGCCTTTTGTGCCATAACCAGTTTAGGTCTGCATTTGTTCTTGTGAGAAAGCAGATTTCAGTTGTAGGATCAGCTGATTGCATGTCCACAACATATACACCTTTCTTTCGTTGAGCACATAGCACAACTTTGCCTTGGGGATCCAATATGTAACCCACGTGCTCATCAAAGTTAACTTTGTAGCCAGCATCACACAGTTGACTTATGCTAACAAGGTTATGTTTCAGTCCAACCACATAGGCAACTCTTTTGAACACTGCAGCACCAGCTTTAAAAGTTTCATATCCCTCAATGGATCCCTGTACATTGTCACCAAATGTGACTTTTGGCCCTTTTTCAGGCCTGAGATCACTCAGCAGGTCCTTACAACCTGTCTTGTGCCCTGAGCAGCCATTGTCCAAGTACCAAACCTGGGATGGTTGTTTTTCCTGCAGAGTGACAAGAAGAATATTAGTCATTTTTTAGGGGAACTCATCACAGAGATGAGTTCTCCTACTTCATCAACATTTGTTGATGGACTTGTGATATCAACACTAATATTCCCTATTTGAATGGTATCAGTTTGGATATCATTCTCATTGACTAAGATGTTTCCAACACTGTTTTTGTTAGCAGTGAGGGAACCACCAGAGTCAGCAGGCCTCATGTCCTCAGTTTCAGGACAGTCTTTGGCCAGATGTGTCTTATTCCACATTTATAGCATTTTCTCCTTTTAGCATTTTTGGAAGAAGACCTTTCAGAAACACATTCTGAGTTATTTCTGTTGATTTTACCAGTAGATTGAGCAAACTTATTACTATTTGATGAATCAACAGCTTGAGTGGAAAGTTCAATAACCACAGCTTTGCCTGTCTCTTCTTTCCTCTTTTTAGGAGGGCAGATGTCAAAGATGGGAAGCTTAATTGGCTTTTGAACTTCCACAGGTTTAGGAAACTTATTCCCAACTTTCTCAGGCTGAACAATGGCTTTGCCTTTGCCCTTTCTGAGATGTGATTGATGCTGCCTATCAACATAATCATTATTTTTGGTTTTGAAAAACTTGTTCTCATTTAAAACCAGTTTACCACTATAATTAGAAAACTTATTTGAAATCACAGCATGTTTGCCTTCAACATGAGACTTACCCTTGTTAAAGACGAACTGCTTACCTTTTGAAAACTTATTCTCAAAATGTTCAGCATTAAAAGGATTAGTATGCCTTTTTGCATCAGCTTTAGACCCAAAGCCTGTTTTGTCAACAGGTTTGGTGTCCACAGCCGCAGATTGGACATGCTTTCCTTTGTTTTGCTTGTGAGAATCAGCAGAGCACTTAGCAAGCTTATTTGATGGAGAACTTATTTCATCAGCAGCTTTTGAGCTAGGTTCACACAAGCTGTCAGTGTTTTGAGGCCTGGCAAACCTGTTTGTTGAGATTAATTTACCATTCACTTTTTGAATAAAATTGTTTGGAAGCTCACCAAGAGTGGACAAGTTTTCTTTCAAATTATTAACCTCAACAATGGAAGCTGCTGTGTCAAGATCCCCTCCAAGATAGGCTTGGATTTGTGCAGGAATCTGCTGACTTATGCAGTGGCTGACTTTTTGTGCAGATTGGCACCAAGAGTCAACTATCTTTTGAAGCTAAGCATGTTTTATATCTGTTTCTCTATTTTCTTCCAGTAAAATAGAGTTGATGTGTTTTAATTCATCAAGCTCAGTTTCCAACTTATGGAAACTGTCCAGTTTACTGGATTTTGTTTCAAGATCAGTTTTAAGCTTAGAGATTTCAGATAATAAAACAGTATGCTTCTCAACAGCAGCTTTCAAATCAACAAGCATATATTCAAACATTTTAACTTTTTCTTCAGAACTGTAATCTATAAAATTTTGTACCTTATACAACATTGTAGGGTTCCAGTTCTCCAAGCTGCTAAAACCTTCAGCTTCAGCCAGATCCTGTTTGAAGTTGCTTGTTGATGGGACATCAGTGTTGGCCATCAGACAGTGACTGCCTTCTTCATCAGATGATGAATCAGACTCCTCCCAGTCACAAGTCTCTGCCCTGAGTCCCTTTTGCCGGTTGGAAACCACTGAGCTTTCCAACTTCCTCAACTTAGCCATAGCCATAAGGTACTTAACCCTATAGC
Organism: Centrapalus pauciflorus; assembly: GCA_020465985.1. NCBI lineage: Eukaryota > Viridiplantae > Streptophyta > Magnoliopsida > Asterales > Asteraceae > Centrapalus > Centrapalus pauciflorus. The sequence goes on along the minus strand of JAANYP010006892.1, from coordinate 26,826 downwards.
CATCATCCCTGTTTGTCTTGTGTGGTTTGGATGACTGACCAACAGCTTTGACACACAGTCAACAGCTATATGACCAGGTTTGCCACATTTGAAGCACTCAGCTTTGGTCTTATCAAATGCCTTCTTTTTAACAGCATTTGAGCTTTCCTGCAGCATGTTTCTTCCAAACCTTTTCTTGTTGAACCTTTTGACAAGCATGTCTATCATTTGCTCATCATCCAATTCAGCAATATCTGCATTGTCATCCTCATCAGACACTTCCTCCTTATCATCAGCCTGTTTTTCAGGTTGAGTGAACACATCACCCATCTGACTTACAGGTTGTCTCACGCTGGCCACAAAGGCTGCACCTTTCTTAGACATTTCCAAGGCATTTCTCTTCTGTTGCCTTGACTGCTCATCATTCAGCAAGGATCCATACAGGTTAACAAGAACCATACTTCTGATGGTACCTGAATTTCTTAAGATTGTAGAAAAGTAATTCCATTCTTCAGGTAGGATGTCTAAGAACTCTTTCACCAGAGTCAGGCTGTCTCTGGTGATCCCAACAGCTTTGAGATCATTAACAAGAGCAGTAAACCTGGTGTAGGTTTCAGTGAGAGTGTCCTTTGGTTTTGCAAAGAAAAGTTCATACTGTCTAACACGATTGTTAATCCTGTTATCCAGTGTGATTTTGGGTCCATCATAGACGGTACACAAAGTATCCCACATCTCCTTTGCAGTCTTCATTTTCTCAACCTGTTTGAACACATCATCAGGCAGAGAGATGACCAGGTTATTTCTGGCCTTTGCATCAAGAGCCACCAACCTTTTGTCTTCATCAGACCATTGAGCTTTTGCTTTCTCAAATGTTCTGATTTCAGGAGCAGCTCCTTCAACAGCAGGAGTTATAGTTGTGACAGAGGTTGGCACATAGGGACCCTCCATCACAATCTCTGATAGTTGTACATCCAGATTCTCTAAGTAGAGCATCATTCTGCACTTCCAACCAGAAAAGTTCTGATGATTGAACTTTGGAGGTTTGTCCATTGAGCCATTGTCATATTATGAGGAACTTGTAGCACTGTTGTCCATGAAAACTTTGGGAGAATGAGAGATCTAGAATGACACACACTCTAAACTTGGCTCTGATACCAGTTGTAGGTCCCAAAAGATATCCCAAGTATATAGCCTTATGCTGTAGAGGGGGGGTGAATACATCTATTTAAAAACTACACACAATTTTCTCAATGTTTGTATGTATTATCAACAAATGTTAATTACAAACGAGCATGAATGCGGAAAGGTTCAAGCTGAGATGACAGATATAACAGTATGTTTAATTAGTCTAAGACAGACTTAAACTAATTTCAATGAATACACTCACTAAGAATCACTCACTGTGTTTACAAGACTCAGAGGAACAGCTTGAATAAGAACAGCTTAGACACAAAGCAGTGTTTTATCCAAACAGACTTGCATGCATAAAGACACACTTGAATGCACGTTCACTCTTGGGTTCAACACTTAGATTTTTTGGCTTGTTCTTTCAATCCTTGGAAGTCTCCTTTTATACCCACTCAGAGGATATAAGAGAAGCTTCTTCATTGGATGAAAGGAAAAGTGGAAGGTCTTGTTGAAAAGACAACAAAAACTTTTCTGCACATTCTGAAAAGCAGACTTGTCTTCATGTGGGCAGAACTTTTGTCTTTTCACTTTGTCTACTATTGCATTAGGTTTAACTAAATAAGGAATGTCAACTTTGCATCTTTCTTCCTTTGTTAAGGCCTATTTTGATATAAGAAAAGGTCTGTCACCCTTTTTCAAATATCCTTTTGTCTTCATGTAACAGAACAGCGTGGGCGGGCTGAGCAGTTCTGATTTCCACTTTGTCTTCGACTTTGTAAACTGATCTTGTAGCCAAAAACAGTACATGAGGACTTGGAAACATATTCCATGAAGTGTTTAGCCTGTTCACAAAGAACAGGTGCTGTTCACAAAGAACATAACACTTGTAAACTGCCCAAGCTGCTCACCAGTGTAGAGCAGCGTAGACAGTTTATGTGCAGCCTGTTCAGCAGACTGAACAGCTTGGGCAAATTGCCTTTGTTGCAACACATGCAACACGTAGAACAGCTTTGGGCTGATATTGCAAATCATTTTCAGGTCTCAATAAGGCATATAACAGGCCTTAAATTCAACCTTCAAATGCATCAAAAGGTTTGATTAAGAATCTCCCCCTCAGATGCAGAATAGGTTTGACTGAGGCCTTTTTGTGCCTAACACATACTTCTATGGTCAAGGCAGACACATAATGATTATGACTTTATGGTATTTGCAAATTATCTTTAAAAGGAAAACGGCAAACACAAAACTGTATTTACATTCATCAGAGTGTCTTAGAATTCCTCTTATGTTAGAAAGACAGCAGTGACAGATCTGTACTCTCGTACAACAAAGCAACATATCTTGCTAGTTTAAGTCAAAACAGCGGTGACAGGTTTTTAGTCACGTACAACAAAGCGACTTGTTTTGACATCCGTTACTTTTCGAAACCTTTTCTTTCTTTGTTTAAGATGTATTTTGTTAAAGCTATACATCCCCCAGATAAATTTGCATACCTCATTCATAATCATTGTCTGTATGTCTCTAACATAAAAATTAAGACCTTTTGGTCGTACACCTTAGTTAGTTACACTATGACATTTTCTTGATTATTTCATTAGCTTTTAGGAGTTCCTTCATGTATTATGCCTACCAACACATTAGACAGGAATGTGTATATCACGTAGATTTTATGGTGCATTATATGTGAAAGCATAACACTTAGAGTTTGTAAGACAGTGCTAATATTTGTCACTTTGAACCTATGACTCTAAGACTTCTCTCATTTTTCAATATTCTCTTTTTTTTTTTGAAATTTTTTACGGTTTTCTCTCCTTTTTCTTTTGTTTTTCACTATTAAGGAAAATTAAACTAATAAATTAAACTAATAACCTACTACTAAAATAAAATCTACTAAGGTCAAGTTACTCTTGATTACGCATGCCATTTAGTTGAACTAAGAATTCAAAGCGTGACTTATCAAATGGTTTTGTGAATAGATCTGCATTATTGTCTTCCGTTGCAACTTTTACCAGTTTTAACAAGTTTTTCTCAGCACAATCACATATAAAAAGATGTCTTATGTCTATGTGCTTAGTCAAACTGTGTTTAACTGGATTATTTGTTATAGTAATAGTTGATTGATTGTCTATCCTAATGGGAGTATGAGTGTAACTCAAACCGTAATCCCACAATTGTTGTTGAATCTGCAGAAGCTGTGAACAGCAACTACCCGCAGCTACATACTCGGCCTCGCACGTTGATACAGCTACCGAAGATTGATTCTTGCATTGCCAGGATACGAGCCTCCCTCCAAGGAACTGACAACCTCCACTCATTGATTTTTGGTTCAAGCTACGTCCTCCATAGTCTGAATCTGTTTACGCCTCCAATTCCAGAATCGGTTTCAGGTATCTTAGAATCCGTTTCTCGACTTTCATATGCATTTCTTTCGGATTATCTTGAAACCTGGAACAAATACACATAGTAAACATTATGTCAGGTCTAGAAGCGGTTAAATACATAAGTGACCTGATCATGGCCCGATATAAAGTCGGATCCACATCAGTATCACTATCTGTACCCGGTCCGAGATTCTGATTCACTTGAATCGGAGTACTAAAATGTGCGGTCAACTTTGTTCCTTCCATACCAAAGCGCTCCAAAATATCATAGACATACTTCGTCTGATGAATAAACATTCCTAATTTCTTTATTCAACTTGTAAACCGAGAAAGATGTTCAGCTCTCCCATAGCACTCATCTCAAACTTCGACTTCATAACCTTTTCAAAATCCTTGCACATCTGCTCGTTGGACGACCCGAAGATGATGTCGTCCACGTACACTTGTACAAGAATAAAATCTTCACCTTTCCTTTTCACGAATAGTGTACTCTCAATTCTCCCTCTCTCAAACCCATTGTCTAAGAGGTGAGTTGACAGTGTCTCATACCAAGCCCTCGGTGCCTGATGCAATCCATACAGAGCTTTATCAAGTCGATATACTCTGTCGGGATACTTGGGATTAGTAAACCCTGGCGGTTGCTCGACATACACCAATTCCTTCACCTTGCCGTACAAGAATGCACTTTTGACGTCGAGTTGATATACCTTAAACCCTTTGAAGGACGCGAAAGCCAGAAATATTCGAATTGCCTCAAGCCTTGCCACTGGTGCAAACACTTCTTTATAATCTATTCCCTCTTCCTGGTTGAACCCGTTACGAGTAACTATTCCCCAATCATCCCGTTTCCACTTAAAGACCCATTTGGTCCCTATAGCAACTTGTTGGGAAATAGTTTAAGTAGGTACAAGCTGTTAGTTAGACTTCTCAAACTGTTAGAAGAGTTTATATGTAAATCCAAAGTTCATGCTGTTAGTTGACGAAACTCGAGCTGCCAGTGTAAAAGTTCAAGCTGCCAGAGTAAATCAACTCAAGCTGCTCAGTTCAAGCTGTCAAGTGACTCAAGCTGCTCAACAGTTTCATAAACAGAATGTCCTGATTTTCAGGAAAAGATATATACACGAAGATTCCAGCATATCTACTATAAGAGAAGTCATAGTCCTTCAAGGAAACAAATCAAGAAGCAATATAAATACATAGAATAGGTCTTTCTATTATATAGGAGTTTTCTGCAAATTCAACTTTAAAATTGCTTTTTGTTTAAGTTTTTCATAAGCCTCTAAGGTTGTAAAACCCTAAGAACAGTCTGTGTTTTTTGTCTAATCAAACAGATTAGAGGTGATTGTAATCATTGAGATCAGCAATAGAAGCAGTTTTGATTATTTCTTGTGTTTATCTGCTATTGATTCTGAAAGCTTTTGTTAAAATAATTAAGTGTTATTCCGCAAACTTCTTAATTAAACTTTGATTCAAAGCAAGATTATTGATTTATACTCTGATAAATTCAAATCAGTTAGTCTTGGTTAATTACTTTTAGATCCTGACAAGTGGTATCAGAGCCACAGGTCGTTCTTTGTTTTTCAAAGTCGAAAACTTTCTTTTAAATTTTTAATCTTTTGCAATGGAATTTGAAAATAGCAGCAGTGGATCTGGGCAAGGACTCAAAGTGCCTATGCTCAAACCCACTGAGTTTGAGATGTGGAAACTCAGGATTCAACAGCATATTCAATTCATTGATTATGCAATATGGGAAGCTGTTGAATTTCCTCATGTAGTTGATCCAGAACTTCATGATGAGGGTAAACCAGTCAAAACTCCTCCAAAAACTGAACTAGAAAGAAAGGCTAGAATGAATGAAGTGAAAGCTCTTACACTTTTACAAATAGCCATTCCTAATGCTTATCAACATCAGTTCAAAAAGTTTTATACTGCTCATTCTCTTTGGAATGCTTTAGAGAAAAGATTTGCGGGTAATGCCAGTACCAAGAGAAATCAAAAGGATCTTTTAAAACAGCAGTATGAAAACTTTTCTGGTGGCAAAAATTAAAATCTTACTCGAATCTTTGACAGGTTCAGCAAACTGATAAGTGAGCTGGAAAGTGCAAAAGTTAGCCTGGATCAAGATGAAGTCAACAGAAAGTTTTTCAGATCTCTTGGAGAAGAATGGACAGTTTATGCTGCACAATGGAGAACAAAAGACACTCTTGATGAGATAGAACTGGATGATCTGTACAACAGTCTGAGAATGTTTGAGACTGAGATTGATACTAAAAAGAAATCTTTTTCTTATAATCACAATACGGCTCTTCTGTTTTCTGACAAATCTAATAGCAGTGATTCCTTTTCAGGTGGTGATGGCAACTCTGCTGAAGCTCACTATGAGGCTTTTGTTGCAAATGATGGATTGTTTGCTCTAAATGCTGAAGATTTAGAACAAATTCATCCAGATGATCTTGAAGAGATGGATTTAAAGTGGCAACATGCAATGCTGACCATGAGGGCCAAAAGGTTTCTTAAAAGAACTGGAAGGACCAACTTTCAAGCCAGAACAGAAGGAAAACCAGCTTTTGATAAGTCAAAAGTGGAGTGCTATAAATGTCATAAGCTTGGTCACTTTGCCAGAGAATGTAGATCTCAAAGTCAACAGTCATCAAGGACTCCACAGCCCAATCAGACATCATCATCAACAGCACTTGTCTCTCAAGAAGACAATGTGTTTGACTGGAGTGATCAGGCAGAGGAAGAGTTTCAAAATCAAGCTCTAATGGCATAAACATCAAATGTCTCCTCCACTGAACTACCATCTGAGGTAAATTCTAAACGCTGCTCTCAATCATGCAAAAATATGGTTAAAAAGTACAGAGACCATAATGAGAGCATGTGCAAAACTCTAGCTAAGATGGAAGAAAGGAGATATGAATATATGCAAGCCATAGAAGATCTTGAAAAACAGATCAATGACTATAAGGATAATGAGATTCAAATGGGACATGATAGAACATATCATGAGTGGGAGAAAAAGGAGCTAAATAAGAAAATAGAATCTCTAAATAAAAAGGTAGAAGAGACTGAACAAAAGGTGTTAGAGGCTAATAAGAAACTAGAATCTGTTAATATAGATCTAGGTAACTTCAAATTGGCTAATCAAAAGCTGGAACACCTAATGGAAGTCCAATTTAAAGATAGGGTAAAATCTCAGGTTAATCTCAAAGAAGGCATAGGCTACAGGGCTACTCCACCCCCATACAACAACAAATACATTCATCCAATGAGTGAGGTTGCTGATAGACTTGTCAATGAACCATTAGATGAGTCTATGACTACTGTAGATCCTATCCTTGATACCAGCCCTGATTCTAAAGAAGATCAGATTCAAAACAGAGAGTATGAGTGCACAGCAGTTGAGAAGGAACACAAAACAATGAGTGCACCCATAGAGATCCAAGCCCCCAATAAGAAAGGAAAAGAGAAGATGAGTGTATGCAATGCTGCTCCACAAGTTTCTGTACATTCTAACTGTAACACTGCATCTTCTTCAAAGAATAATAAAAAGGGTAAAAATGTTCCTGTCTGCACATGCCAAAAGCATGGTGTTCAAAAGTTTTCCAAACAGCAGCAGGTAAGGGGAAATCAGAGGAACAAGAACCAGAAATTGTCAGATAAATCTGGTGCTCCAATTCAAATAGTCAAAAGGTGTTTTCATTGTGGAAGAAAAAATCACTTGGCCAAGGATTGTTTTTATAAGCCAGATGTTGCAAAACAGGCTGTGAATCATAAGAAATCAAATCCTACTCATGTAAAAGATTCAAAGGTCAAACTTTCTGCTACAACAGTTCCAAAGAAAACAGTTGATCACAGGCTTTCAAAAGTTAACAAAAAACAGTCCACAGACCAAAAACAAGTTTTGGCAAAGCCTAAATTAAGCTTTAAACAGATATGGTGTGTCAAAGACAAATCTTCAGATCAAACTGCTGATAAAAAACTCAGACTGCTAAGCCAAATTCTGATGCTGTTAGTGCAAACTCTGAAGCTTTTAGCACTACAACCACAGATCAGACTACTAAGCATCAATCTGGAACTGTTAATGAATCATCTGAGACTGTTGGAAGAAAAGATGCTCAAAATACCTGGATACCTCATATAATCACTAAATACTCCCCAAAGACCCCATCAGTGGATCTTACTAAATATACAAAGTCAAAAACAGTATTTAGTTATGTCAATGCACAAGGCCAACCCAAAACCAATTTGGTTTGGGTTTACTCCACTACTAACTAAGCTTTTATTTGTGCAGGGCAACCACAGGTCACCTCATAAAACAAGATGGCATTTGGACAGTGGATGCTCTAGGCACATGACAGGCAATTCTGAGTGCTTGTCAAATTTCAAAGGCTTTGATGGAGGATTTGTTGCATTTGGAGGCCACTCAAAAGGAGGTAAGGTTACAGGTAAAGGTACTGTTAATGCAGGCAACATGATTTTCAATGATGTTTTGTATGTTGAACAACTTAAGTATAATTTATTAAGTATGTCATAAATCTGTGACAAACAAAACATTGTTTTGTTTACAGATACTGAGTGCATTGTCCTTTCAAAAGATTTCAAAATTCCTGAAAATTTTGTTTTACTAAGAACACCAAGAAAGGACAATGTCTACTGTTTGGACACATATCTTTTATCCAAATCAAATACTTTAAGTTGTTTGATATCCAAAGCATCATCAAATGAGTCTGCTCTTTGGCATAGAAGGATGTGTCATATGAACTTCAAGTCCATGAATGTTTTAGTCAAAAAGAATCTGGTAAGAGGCTTACCACAAAAGGAGTTCATTTGTGATGATCACTGTGTAGCATGTCTTAAAGGTAAGCAACACAAAACTTCTCATAAGGCCAAAGAAGTAAATTCAATCTCATCTGCTCTTCAGCTGATTCATATGGATTTATTTGGTCCAACATCTGTTTTGAGTTTGAATAAAAGGGCTTACTGTTTAGTCATTGTTGATGATTTCACCAGATTTACTTAGGTTTACTTTCTTAGGTCTAAAGATGAAACTGCTGAGTTAGTTAAGTCTTTTATCCTTAAGATTGAAAACCAATCCAACTTAAAAGTGAAGGTGATAAGATCAGACAATGGAACTGAATATAAAAATCACATTCTAAACAGTTTCTGTGAGTCCAAAGGTATTGCTAGACAATATAGTGCACCAAGAACACCACAGCAAAATGGTGTAGCTGAAAGAAAGAATAGAACATTAATTGAGGCTGCTAGAACAATGTTAGCTGATTCTAAACTGCCAATGAATTTCTGGGCAGAAGCTGTCAATACAGCCTGTTATGTTCTAAATAGGGTTCAAGTTGTTCAATCTGAAGGAAAAACTCCCTATGAGTTATTCCATAATAGAAGTCCCCTAATAGCTTTCTTCAAGTCCTTTGGATGTCCATGTACTATTCTTCATACTAAGACTCACTTAGGGAAGTTTGAGAGTAAGGCTGAAGAAGGATTCTTTGTAGGATATTCACTTCAAAGCAAAGCCTATAGAGTATATAACAGTGTGTCTAAAACCATTGAAGAAAGTGCCAATGTTGAATTTAAAGAAAATACTGCAAATGTCAAAGGCACTGGTCCTGATTGGTTGTTTGATTTAGATACACTAACAAATTCTCTGAGCTTTGTTGAGTATACTGCAGAAGCTGATGCATACAAGATTGAAGCTGCCAACACAGATTCTCATGCTGCCAATACAAATTCTCAAGCTGTTGGCACAAAGTTTCAAACTGCTGCAGATTCAACAAATTGGGATGAATACACCACTATACCACTTCTGTCTTGCGACCCTCCAGGGGTTTCGAATGCTCAACATGATACAAATCCAGACACTGAAGTGCCACTACCAAGTCCTAAGAGCACAGCTCCACGCCAAAGTGAAACAGTCCCAGATTCAAGTCAAGCTGTTCCAGAAGCTGAACCATTCACTGGTCCTGATGGAGATGATACAAATCTTGGATCTTCTTCTCAAACAGAGAGAGAGCCTACACTCAGAGTTCACAAGTATCATCCTCTCAATCAAATACTGGGTGATCCAAGTACTCCTGTACAAACAAGGAAGATGGTTCACAATGAGACTGCTGCTGCTGAACAAGCAGTTCCAGAATTCAGTCTAGCTGCTTTTGAACATGCCTGTTTGATGTCTCAACTGCAATCTAAAAAGGCATCAGAAGCATTAAAAGATTCATCCTGGATTGAAGCAATGCAAGAAGAGCTTCTACATTTCAAGATTCAGAATGTTTGGACACTGGTTGATCTTGCTAAAGGAAAGAGAGCAATTGGTACAAGATGGGTGTTCAGAAACAAGAAAGATGAGAGAGGGATAGTCATCAAGAATAAAGCAAGGCTAGTAGCTCAAGGATACACTCAAGAAGAAGGCATAGATTATGATGATGTATTTGCTCCAGTAGCAAGAATTGAAGCCATCAGACTCTTTTTGGCCTATGCAAGCTTCAAAGGTTTTAAAGTGTATCAAATGGATGTGAAGTCTGCTTTTCTATATGGGACAATTGAAGAGGAGGTTTATGTATGTCAGCCTCCTGGTTTTGAGGACTACAAGTATCCAGACAGGGTCTACAAGTTAGACAAGGCTCTCTATGGTCTCCATCAAGCCCCAAGAGCATGGTATGACACTCTGTCATCATACCTTCTACAAAATGGGTTCAAGAGAGGAACTCTGGACAAAACCCTTTTCACTAAGTCCATCAAAGCTGAGATTCTGCTTGTCCAAATCTATGTTGATGACATCATCTTTGGCACAACAAATGATTGTTTGTGCAAAGAGTTTGAAGCTTTAATGCACAAAAAGTTCCAAATGAGTTCAATGGGAGAACTCACTTTCTTTCTAGGATTGCAGGTCAAGCAGAAACCCACTGGTCTCTTCATAAGTCAATCAAAGTATGTTAAAGACATACTGGAAAAGTTTGGGTATCAAGACACCAAAGTTGCAAGCACTCCAATGGATCCTCACAAGCAACTCCATAAAGACAAAGATGACATAGATGTGGACATTCATTTATACAGATCTTTAATAGGATCACTTATGTATCTAACATCTTCTAGACCTGATATTATGTTTGTTGTCTGTGTGTGTGCTAGGTTTCAATGCTCTCCAAAGGATTCTCATCTGGTTGCTGTTAAGAGAATCTTTAGATACCTAAAAGGCCAACCTCATTTAGGCCTCTGGTATCCTAAAGACTCTCCTCTTACCTTAACAGCATACTCTGACAGTGACTATGGTGGATGCAACATTGATAGAAATTCAACAACTGGTGGATGTCAATATTTAGGAGCAAGACTGGTCTCTTGGCAATGCAAAAAGCAGACAACTGTTTCCACATCCTCCACTGAAGCAGAATATGTAGCAGCTGCAAGTTGCTGCTCACAGGTAATGTGGATTCAAAATCAACTGAGAGACTATGGTATGAACTTTTTATCCACTCCCATTTATATTGACAATTCAAGTGCAATCAGCATTGTGCAATACCCAGTGAAATTCCCAAAAACCAAGCATATAGAAATCAGATTTCACTTTATAAGGGATTGTAATGAAAAGAAGTTAATCCAAGTTACCAAAATACATACTGATGATCACTTAGCTGATCTATTTACAAAACCTTTTGATGTAGGAATGTTCACTTTCGTGGTATCAAATATTGGTATGGTCAATATGGATTAATTTGTTTTCACTATTATCTAATTCGTATGCTTTGTTAAGGGGGAGTCACTGTTTCATTAAAATATGCATAAGTTTCAACTAACAGCTTGAGTATTTTCTCAAGCTGCTAGTTCATTTTCTCGGACTGTTAGTTATTCACTTGACCTGTCAAAGCGTGCAGGGTATTTCGGTAATTTCAAATGTGTGTGCGCGGGACCCAACCTTTTTCAAAACCTTTAAAGGTCCCCGTTTCGTTCAGTTGTAAGTACCAGTTACAAAATTTCCTTCCACGGCCTTTCTTTTCTCTCTGAACGATTCACACACCCTTCTTTGCAAACCCTAAACCCTTCGTTTGATCTTCAATGGAGTTTGTTAAAGAACACAACTGCCTTCCCTACTCTCTAAAGCACTCAGACCTTCAACCGTTACATGACATGATGGACTTTCTTCGACACTCCCATATCCATCATGCACTCAATATCAATCCCACCATATACATCACTCATATTGAGCAATTCTGGAACCGTGCCTCTGTCCAAACCATAAATGGAATTCCTTCTATACTATCCAAAATTGATGGCACTCCCATCACCATTACTAAGGAATCCATTCGACGACATTTGCATCTTCAAGATGCCACAGGTATAACAGACCTAACCCTTGATGCTTTACATACTGGTCTTTACAATATTGGATATAGGGGTCCTGCTGATTCATTTACTTTCTTGAAAGCACATTTTTCACCTAAGTGGAAATATCTTGTACATATCATTTAGCAGTGTATAAGCCCCAATAGAACCGGTTGGTCCGAATTTTCTTCCAACATTGCCACTGCCTTAGTGTGTCTATCAACGGGCCAACGGTTCAATTTCTCAAATATGATTTTTCAGGGAATGTTAAGGCATCATTCCCTAGAGAATGGGAAGTTCTTAATGTATCCTAGATTTTTGGCAGAAATAATTGCACACACTTGCACCACTTCTCATTTACATAAGAGGATACATGTTCCCCACAGGCACTCACTATTTTCCATAAAAAGGCTTTTAAAACAAAGTGCCAATTTTTTGAGTGTAGATGTTCCATTGCCTTCTGCAATGATGAACATCATTCCAAGAAACAGAGGAGAGGGTCCTGAGCAGGCTCAGCCTATCATCACTACTACACCCCCAGGACCCCAACCCCCTCCTCATGATACACAAATTCCTTTTGCTCCTTTTCATCAGCCAAGAGCCCCACTAAAATTTCTATATAAAAGAAAAAGAGGCCCAGAGCTCCTTCCTCCTCAGCCCTCAGACAAGAGCCTTATAACCCTGTGCAGGAGGACACTTCTGCAAAGAATATACAAAGGGTACACATTGAGGACACTCTCATCCTCACTCAGGAGGTGAACATCTCTCCAGAGATTGTTCATATGGGTTCTGTGGCTGGCACTACTACTGTCTCTGCACAAGAGGCACAGGACAGTGCTAACATCATTAAGACCACGCCCATGGCAACAGCAAGTGTGCAAACACAAGCTGGAAGTCTCCAGAACCAAGAACAGAGGGCCCTAGAGGTTTCTACTTCTGGTATTCATGCCAGTGATAGATCACAAGCACCACATGTGTTTTCTGATCTTGAGGCTAGTCTGCAACTTATGCTTTTGACGGATCCCAAGATGAAACCTGTTATAGCTATGTTGGAATACCAAATGTCCATCATTGTTGCACAGGGAGCTCAGATATTTGCACTAAAGCATGCAGAAGCGGCTCAAAATCAAAGAATGGATTATCTCCATAAAGGGTTTACCCTCTGTGGAAATAAGATCATGAAATTAGAGCGGTTGATTCAAACCCACGTGGCAAAGGTTGTAGGTCCTCCTAACCAAACCAATGCTTCCAAAAAGGGGGAGAATCAGGAGTTTCCAAAAGCAGTCCAAGCAGCCTCAACAGTTCCACCTTCTAGGCTAACAGTCCCAACAGCTTCTCAAGCTGTTAGCCTAGAAACTCAAGTTGCTGCCTCCTCAAAAGCAACTGTAGTTGTTATAAGAGAAGGTGTTCAAGCTCCATCCAGTACAGTCCAAGCTACAACCTCTGCTGCAAAAGACAAGCGCAAGGGCATTCTCATTGAGTCTCCAAAGCACAAATTATCTTCCAAAGAAGCCCAGATTGCCTTTGATGCTGAAGTTGCCAAAAAGTTAGCAGAAGAACAGGATAAAGAGTTAGACCAGCAAACCCAGCCCCCAATGGACGATGATGCAACCTTAGGTGATTACCTAAAGGGGTTTGTGGTCAAACAAGGAGAGAAGAAGAGTCCATGACCACTGAACGGCTGCAAGAGATCAATGACAAAGAAATGGACAAAAGGAAGAAAACAAAAGTCTCCCAAGAAGTCCAACCATCACAAGAACCAGTGCAAACTGGTACAAGTCATATTCAAGCTGCTGCCAGTGCTCCTGCTCTTTCTGATCAAGCTGTTGCTTCTATTCCTGCATCTGAGTCATCATCACAAGCAAAGCTGCATTAAGTTAAAAGGGTATTGTTTGAGCAACAACTTCAAAAGGCCATGGAGATAGAGAAATTGATTGATCAGCATGACTTTACAAAGCCGCTTATCAACTACTGGTATGCCAAGCCACTGGACAACATTGATTTAAGAGTTCAGTTTATAGTGAGAAGGGAATCTGGTCCAGAAGAAGAGTATGATACATTCTGGCATATGGTTCAAAAGTTGACCAGAGATGAGCTAACAAAGATGCATAATATTGGGTCTGTGACACAAGTAAGATCTGCTCTACCACAAGTGAAGCAAGTCATCGAAGATCTGAAGTCCATTTTTGATCCTGAGTCTATAAGGGAAGAGATAGAAGATGCCAACAAGAAAGGAAAGAAGATTAAGCAAGATGATCTGTTTGTCAAATCAAGGACTTACAGAATCAAATTTTCAGATGGATCTGGTATGTTCTTTAATCTTGAATTTTGTGATCTACCAAAGGAAATGCTACTCCAGATAAAATCTGTTAGGATATCTTGTGATAGAGATGAGATGAAGAAAGAATTTTTGAAGGCTTTAGATCAGAAACTTGCACAGTTATAAGTTTTTGAAAGCCTTGGTTTGTAAACAACAGTTTACTTATTCATTTCCATTTTTGTATAGAACTTAAAGTCTTGTGTAAAGAATTTAAGTTAGGGGGAGATTGTTGGGAAATAGTTTAAGTAGGTACAAGCTGTTAGTTAGACTTCTCAAACTGTTAGAAGAGTTTATATGTAAATCCAAAGTTCATGCTGTTAGTTGAAGAAACTCGAGCTGCCAGTGTAAAAGTTCAAGCTGCCAGAGTAAATCAACTCAAGCTTCTCAGTTCAAGCTGTCAAGTGATTCAAGCTGCTCAACAGTTTCATAAACAGAACGTGCTGATTTTCAGGAAAAGATATATACACGAAGATTCCAGCATATCTACTATCAGAGAAGTCATAGTCCTTCAAGGAAACAAATCAAGAAGCAATATAAATACATAGAATAGGTCTTTCTATTATATAGGAGTTTTCTGCATATTCAAGTTTAAAATTGCTTTTTGTTTAAGTTTTTCATAAGCCTCTAAGGTTGTAAAACCCTAAGAACAGTCTGTGTTCTTTGTCTAATCAAACAGATTAGAGGTGATTGTAATCATTGAGATCAGCAATACAAGCAGTTTTGATTATTTCTTGTGTTTATCTGCTATTGATTCTGAAAGCTTTTGTTAAAATAATTAAGTGTTATTCTGCAAACTTCTTAATTAAACTTTGATTCAAAGCAAGATTATTGATTTATACTCTGATAAATTCAAATCAGTTAGTCTTGGTTAATTACTTTTAGATCCTGACACAACTTCTCCTCGAGGCAATGACACTAACTCCCACACTTCAAGCTTTCTGAACTGTGACAGTTCCTCTTGCATGGCTTCAACCCAGTAATTGTCTTTCAGTGTCATTTGCACGTTCTTTGGCTCTACTTGTGAGAAGAAACACGATTATAAACATTTGTCGAATGCCTCGGAGTCCTTGATCATCGATAACAGCACTGTGTTATTATTCACACTACTCCTAGTTGTCACAACAGCATGTAGATTCGCTATGATATCCTCAATTGGATGATAGTTATTTATTCTCAAAGTTTCAATCTCATCGACCTGAAGATTATCTCTCAAATTCGATCGTATTTCACCTACTGGGGGTATGACTTCAGACATAATATCTTCTTCCTCATGATCACCATCTTCTGAGGTAGAATTACTTGTCTGATTCTCATTCGTAGGTAATTCAGGTTCATTTTCTACTGGAGACCCATATTCTGTCGTTGCAGTCTCAGATGTTGATGGAATGCTTGATCTTGGAAAACCTCTACACTCGTCGTTGAGATTCAATAATGAGAAGTCATTTTCCACAGTACCTGCATTTCCAGTAAACAGTATGTTAAATGATTCAAACACAGAGTCATAATCAAATAACCATTCAGGACCAGTTTGGGGTTCATGTGAATAACTTGTTACGTCAATGTTAAACATAATTTCAACCGTACCATTTGTTTTGTTAAAAACCCTCTTGTTTGGTTAGTTAGGAACATAACCAAGGTAGTATCATTCGTCTGCCTTTCACCAGACATAGGTTGATGTTTTGTTTTCAATAACTTACACGGTACCCCAAACGGTTCAAAGCCAGTCAAATTTGGTAGTCTTTATTCCGAACTTCATAACAGGTTTTGTTCAGTGATTTGACAGTAAGGAGCCGGTTTAAAACATGACATGCGGTATTCACTACCTCCACCCAAAACTTGGTAGGAAGCTTTAAATCCGAGAGCATGGTCCTTGTTGCCTCAATCAAAGTCCTTTTCTTACGTTCTGCCACCCCATTTTGTTATGGCTCATAAGGTGAACTAAATTGATGCACTATGCCTTTAGTTAGACAATATACACATATTACATCATTCTTAAACTCTGTTCCATATAACTCCTGAGACGTTTTACCCTTTTCCCGTATGAATTCTCGACTTGGTCTAAGAACCCAATCAGCGTGCCTGTTGTTTCGTCCTGTACCTAAAAAGAATACCCAAGAGAAACGTGAGTAATCATCAGTAATAACTAAACAAAACAAACTACCACCTATGCTCCTTTTGTTGATTGGACCGAAGAGATCCATACGCAGCAAATTGAAGGTGGATGCGATAGAGTTCTGAGTCTTGGACTTGTCTGACTTCTTATGTTGTTTTTCTTTATTGCATGGAACACAGTTATCGTCGAACTGAAAACTCTCCAGTCGAACACCTTGCACCAGACCATTTTTCGTGATGTAGTTCATTTTCCTTAGGTGCAAGTGTGCCATGCGTCTATGCCACAATATAAATTCAGATTCTGAAGTTTTAGATAGTCGACATTTTTTCCCATCGATGTGTCTGATGCATTCATGTACAGATCATTCACCCTTAGGGCTCTTATCATGATCCACTCTTCAGGTATCTTAAATCCTGGCTTCAGCACTAACGCTTAATTTTCAGTACAGATAACTGAATTCTTCTTATTACAGATCTTAGAGACACTAATGAGATCGTGATCAAGTTTATCAACATGGTAAACTTGATCAAGTGTGATTGTCCCATTAGTGACACTCCTGTTCCAGTTAAAGGTGTTATTCGGGCTGGTTAAACGGGTTTCGGGTTATTCAGTTCGGGTTATTCGGGTATATGTTAACTACCCGAACCCGAACCAAATAAGAGATCGAGTTAATCAGTTTTGGGTTAAATGGTTATCAGGTTATTCGGTTTGGGTTAAATAGGTTAATCGGTTTTAGTATAAAAATAGAATCCTCTATAAAATTGTTTAAAAGAGTTAAATTGGTTGGGTAAAATGGGTAGAACGGGTTAAGCGGGTTAAAAAGTATAAAGTTATGTAATTAAATATTTATATTCTATATATGGGGAACCGTGGAAGAGTCGAAATGAGATGTGTTTTTGGTTTGTAAAAAATAAAAACCTACGTCATTACTAAAGTAGACGCAAGATGCCATGATGAGATGATATATTATTATAATTATTTTTTAATTATTGATATATGGGTTATGTGAAGAACACCCCTTACGGGGCAGTCGTCACGAGTCTAGGTCCCACATCTTGCAACACGATATCAATCATAACTAAGATAGAGTAATTATATGGCAGAATTTCAAATTACAGGTACAAACATTTAGGATTAAGTTTAATACAGTTTTAGTGCAAATTACAGTTTTCAAATTAAACTTATTAAGGGTACAATACTAATCTAATTCATGTCGTCATACATTCAAATAAATTCTACCCAGACCACCACAATTATCGTCTGCCAATCTGTACCGAAGAGTTTGTTGAGTAGTGGTCTATGAAAACTTCACTTGATTCTTGTAAGACCTATGAACTAGGTCCGACAGGTGACTATCCATTATCTTTTCCTGTAAAAAGTGTAAACAACATCTGTAAGCAAAGCTTTGTGACAATATAGATTTTTAGATTACATGCATTATCTAGCGGATCATGGGTCTAGCGTGATATGTCTTGACTGCCGCTACAGCCACTCATGATTGAGACATAGTCGTCATAGAGTCGGATGATGTTCAAGCGACGCTCACGCTTTAATTGTGGGGATCAGTGACATACTGGTCTAGCCACCATTAAATCTACATGGCAGAACATCGGAGTATCATTACCAAGTTCAATAGAACTGGTGAAATAGCATAGTCTACAACAATAGACCGTCAATGCTAATCATTCTAAGCGGAATCGATATGTGAAAGGTGCGAGAAATAGTGAAAGCATAAGTCATCAAGGTCATGATAATAATAATCTCATAGTAATATCTGAAATGAACTGTAAACACAATGTCATGCGGAATGATAAATCAAATAGCTATCTTGATCCACAGGGATTCACCGAACCATGGTGAGCACAGGTCACAATCCAGCTGATCATGTATGAATGTCAAATTAATCTATCATCAACAATATGTCTCAACCGGATTCAAGCATGTAAAACTGAATATCTATAACTCACTGGTTCTGTGGTATTTATCAAGCAGATTTAAAATCCACCACCTGAGTTATCCCAGGATTTTATCTTTAAATCTTTGTCAATCTGATCTCTGTCAATTCTTTTCAATTCTGTGACCCGCTTTCAATATCTTTAAATCTTTAGATCTTTGTTCAGAATTTAACTTAACAAGTCCAGAATTATATCATAATATATCATTAGCTTTTAGCTTTAAAACCTTTATTTTATCTGATTCTTATAACTGATAACTCATGAATCATTCATTTGTTCATTTCTTTTGTTTCTTTAAATTCTCAAAAGAGATATATATATATATATATATATATATATATATATATATATATATATATATATCATATTGCTTTATTTATTAATCTTTCATCATAAATTCATGGGTATTGAATTTATAAAATATCATTTATTTGTGATTTTAATTTATCAAAATAAAACATCCGGATTCGGATCCTCCGGATTGGTCATCCGGATTCGGACCGAAATGACTAATCCGAATTTGGGCCATCCGAAGCATAGGATCCGAATTTGGGACTATCCAAATTCAAGGTGGGTCCGAAATAATTACATCTTCCGAATTAGTACATCATCCGAATTCGGATCCTTTTACTTTGAATTTTTCCAAAAATTGTTCTTGGTGTTCTAACTTTATACATACGGATTTTTCATCAAAATTCACTAAAACCCATTTTCATTAACACGCAATGTAATATAATGTTATATTATCATATTTGGGATGTTTTTATATCATTTTCTCTATCACTAACACACTTATTTGATCAAAATCATCCAAAATAAGCATTTTTTGTCAAGAACACAATTTTTACCAAAATTCCATTTTCTTGCTTATTTGTTTCTATTACATTTATTTACTTAAATACATGATTCCTAACCTTTATTTCAAACATGCAACAACATTTTTGCTAAGTTTTAATTCATCTTTTCGGTTTTTCATAAAACCGACCCAAACCCGTAAAATACCGAAATTTAAATGGATTTTACCTCAAATTCTTTGTAGTTTCTTGTTGTTTGATGCTTCTTGTAACTCCTTCTTGTCTTAATTCTTCAATTAATTGCAAACTTTATGAATTTTTTTATGAAGAAGTTGATGTCGCCGTAGGGATTTGGAGAGAGAGTAGAGAGAGATTGAATTTCTTAATTATGTGTTAAATGAGCTTAAATGCTCATATTCTTGATTATATGTGTCAATTTTTAAAAAATTTACAATTTAATCCCCACACTTTTGTATAATACATCTCTTTTAAATTTGATCATTTAAATACTTTATATTTATTTATTTAACTTAATTAAATATTTTCATTACTTAATTAAATTACAACATAAATAATGTAATAAAATTACATTATTAGCTCAAATCAGATATTACATGTTCAGTTAAAGACTAGGTTGTTACAGAATGGGCTCCACCACGCACAAACTTCGTCTTTGAAGTTAGCTTTGTTCGAACAGACTTGGATACGTTGATTTCATGACATCTCTTGATTCCCAAGACTGATGCGAACCCTTGTGGTGTTTCCAGTGGACGAGCACCATCTGTAACTCTTTATTTCGAAGCTTTTTGGTCTTCTAGTCCAGAATACATTCTGGCTCTTCACCCACTCGAAGCTTTTCATCAATTTGCAGATTAACATGTGGTATTTGCACTTCTCTTTCGTCTGCTAGGCACTTTCTCAAATGACTAACATGGAATACAGGATGTATTCCCGCTAGGTCTGTTGGCAATTCAAGGCGATAGGATTAATTCCCTATCTTTTCAATGATCTTGAATGGACCAATGAATCTCGGAGCTAGCTTATTTCTCTTAATGAATCTTACCACATTCTTCATTGGGGATACTTTAAGCATCACCCAATCGTTAACTGCAAAACTAATCAATCTGTGCTGATTGTCATAATATGATTTCTGCCTGCTTTGAGCTTCAAGTATATTCCTTCTGACAAGTTGAATCTTCTCATGAGGCAACTGTAGAAGAGCAGGACCTGCTAAAGGCGACTCACCTGTTTCGCGCCAACAGGTGGGAGTTCTGCACTTTCGTCCGTATAGAGCTTCAAAAGGAGCCATCTTGATCGTTGAATGATAACTGTTGTTGTATGAGAATTCGACCAAAGGCAAGTGGTCATCCCAGTTACCACCCAGATCAAGAACGCAGGCACGGAGCATATCTTCAAGAGTTAAGATAGTACGTTCACTTTGGCCATCTGCATTAGGATGATAAGCAGTACTCATGGAAATTCGAGTACACATCCCTTCTTGCAGCACTTTCCAGAATCTTAAAGTGAAACGGCTATCACGATCAGAGATGATAGATTTCGGCACAACATGACGAGAGATATATTCAGTGATGTACATCTGTGTCAATCTATGAAGAGAATATGTCTCTTTCATCGGTATGAAATGAGCTGACTTTGTCAATCGATCCACGACTACCCAGATGGAGTCGTGCTGTCTCTTGGTTTTAGGCAATTTAGTTACAAAATCCATGGTTATATGCTCCCACTTCCACTCAGGAACTGGTAGTGGTTGCATATTGTAAGGTCTACCAATGCAAGATCTATCTAGACGCGGATCCGTTAACGAGTGCGGAATCCTCGTTGACGGTTAGACGGACAACTCTCAACCAACGGAACACGGAGACTATTAGACGCTGAACGAACGACACACGAACGATCCTACGTACTAATTCTCTCCGAAACGGGACTCACCTAGCTGATAAACTCGAGATCGCCTATTGCTTAATTCCTCACGAATTCTGCCAAAGGTCTGCTAATGATTCGAGTCTATCCCTAATTATAGGCCCTGATTCGAATCTGATGTGGGTCAGACTCGAATCTGGCCCAAGGCCCATTCGAATCTGTCCATCTGACAGATTCGAATCTAACCTATGTTCGAATCTATGGACTCATTCGAATCTATCTCAGATTCGAATGCCATCCTTAACCTATTCGAATCTAGCCAATACACTTAAACACTTAAGTGATGAAACTTATGTTTTAACTTATGCTTGACATAATCTTTGACCTTTATGTTTGAACTTCTTGTAATATGTTACATCAAGTTCAAACACACAATCAATAACAGACAAACACATATTAAACATATATATCAAAATATTGGTTAACTCAGAATATTACTTAAATCATAATCGATTAGACTGCTATCGTCACACAGGGTGTACCAACAGACTCCCCCTTGACGATAGCTTCTAATTATTTACATGACATCAAATTTAAGTACTAGAGCTATATATATTACTACCTGCATATAATCCCGCATCTATACAAACTTTAACTATCTTTTGGAACTTCCTGGCTTCAGATCTCCATGGTTCAGTGAAGAAGATAGGCTGATCGTGAAGCTTCTTCAGGTCGTCCTTAGATAGGTTTATCAAATGCAGAGGATCATATACTTTCAAAATGACCTGCTCGTCTTGATCTTCCATGATAGCTTCAGCAGTGTCAATCTCTAGGTACCACCACTTCATGTTGCTCAAACATTCTGTGGCATTGGTTTCATAGGTACTTTCTTCAGACATTTGACTGGCTTGTACACCATTCTGGCCCAAGGTCTTCCAGTATGAGGATCTATCCTAGATCCATCCTCGACTCTTTTGCCTGATCTCGGCTTAAGCCTCTCAAATCTGCCTGATCGCCCTTCTTTCCTTATAATTCTTTCAATAATGCTCGCGTAGGGATCATTTCTAATATTGATCAGCTCTTTCCAGGCTAACTCTTTAACTTCAATCTTGGGCAATGAATTAAAAGCTTTCAGTGTCCGCCTCAAGTATTGAAGGCCATCTCTTCTCTTCAAAATAAACAGCTGCAGTTCTCTGTCAAAGAACCAGCTAATAATCCCTCCAGCGAAATTTCCAGCACCTGGATTCCTCATCTTCTTCTTCATCTTCAGCTGATCTTTCTTTTCTTCTTTCTTGAACCAAAGATTTAACAGATCAGCTCTAGATGGCTCTTTCTCAGCCTCTTCAAGGTCTTTATCTTCAGCTGAGGCTACCTTGATGTAATCAATATCAATCACATTATGATCTTGGATTTCATACAGTTCAGTGATTGGTTGTGAATTGATTATTACTTCGTTAACGTGATCATCTTCATCATCTATCATTTCATCATCTGATTTCCAGTCAGCGACATCATCTGGAATAAACTCACCTTCTTCTAAATCTTCAATATCATCTTCAAAATCAAACTCCATCAGCTCTTCTTCAATATCTTTTAGCGCATCGATCATGTCGCTATCTAAAGTCCTTGAAGAACCAGCTTCTCCTCCCGCTCCTCCTACTTCTCCCCTTGTACTAGGCTCCCCCTCAGATTGAGCAGTCTGAGCAGCAGAAAAATCTACTGGCTCATTCTGTCTTTGTGTGCTGGGATCATTGCCTTGGTTGTCTTCATCATCTTCATGTCTCGGTCTCTGTGCTTCCTGATCACGGCACGATGTCTCCCCCTGAGCCTGTAGATTCTTCATTAACTGCTCAATAAGGGAGCGCATCGACCTTATCTCGGCTGACTGATCGCAAACAAAGGCCTTCAGCTCTAAGTTCTCTTCCTGAACTGTGTCCACTATCTTCTTTAGATCGGCATTATGAGTCTGAATCTCGCCGACTGCCTTTGTTAGGCCTAAGATTTGGATATTTTGAAAATCGACTCGCGCTTTGAGCTGCTGAAACCTTTGATTGTCGGCGTATGAGGATGAGGTTGATGGGATGGACTGAATTGGAGTTGGAGTGATTGGTGATGGAATATAAGGATCATCGTGAGGTGGTGGTGGTGGAATGTTGGTTTGAGGTTCTTGTTCTTGAGGTTGAGGGTTTTGAGATTGAGGAGTTTCTGGTTGTTCTGCGGAGACTGACGAGGATCCTTGCATGAACCTGTGACGTTTGGCCCGTTGCCTCGTCACAAGTTGAGAAACTACGTCTTCTTCGAAATCAGACTCCTCCGATTCTCTGGACTCTCGCCTCCTCGAAGCACCTTCATTAATAATCAATCTTGAACCATAGGTTCCAATTTGAATATGAGGATCTGTCGACACTGATTCTGGAGCTTCAACTTCAATCTCCTCCATCTCTTCTGATTCTGTAGCAGATGATGACTCATCATTGCCAGTCTGCTCTGGCACATATTCGTCAACATCTCTGAAGACATCTTCTTCTCCCTCTGGAGGCTCAAGCAATTCACCCACTAATGCAGCAGCTATATCTTCATTTGCATGTGGACCCGCCTCCCAAATTTCATTTAGTGTTTGGCACAATTGATCAGATTCATTTGGGACAGATGACGGCCCGGCTTCCTGCATTTCTGGTTGCTGACTCGTAGAAGGCCTAGACTCTTGAGTCTGACTTGCAGTATCTCTTTGTCTTCGCCTTGGATCTCGGGGACGAACACGAGGCTGTTGTACTGGACGTTGCTGTTGTTGCTGTGGTTGGACATCAACTACCCCTGCCCAGTTGGCATTACTCGGGGCTTGAAATTCCCTATCCAGAATTGCACCAAATAGTGGACGTGCTTCCGGAACTGCTAACCTTCCTCGGTGTGAGGAACAGTCAGAATAGATACGCTTCTCCATAACATTGACGGTCAATGCATCATCAGATTGTGGCAGCTCAGGCAAGAAGTGCCTTATCAACATCATTACGAACCTCGGATACAAAAGGAACCTTTCTCTCTCAGGAGCCGTGATTTGATGGATAAATTCGAGAAAATCAGCTGCGAGAAACTAAACTTCTTATTGTATACCATCGCGATCATTGCTGATTGGATTTTTGATACTATATAATCAAAACCAGCTTTCTTAGGCGCAAAACATATCATAAACACATGGACCAAGAAACGCCATTGTCCTATCAACCCGCTTTTCATATATGAAGATTTTGTAACGTCCAAGCTGTATCCCATTCTCAAAAAAGCTGCTTGCCTATACTTAAAGGAAAGTCTGTAGGCCCGTCTTCTTGTTCTAGGGAACCCAACTGCAGCACTTGTCTCAAAATATCAGCGGAGAAAACCAAAGGTTGTCCGGCAATTTTAGTTCTTAACACTGTCGGGGTGACAGTGCAGTCCACCTGCAAGTGATCGTAAAATTGACGTACATAGGATATCACAATCGGAATGTTTTCATACAACACATAACTTATTCTAGATTCCGCCAGAAAATCTAAAACTTCTCGAAATCCCTGCGCCTCAGGGATGTTATGGGCAGGATTCAGTACCATATTGTGCTTGGGAACAAAAGCACGAAGCGCCATATCTGCACAATACATAAAATTGTTAGATTATTATTAAAAATCAATAAACTTGTTTAAATTCAAATTTGTTTTATCTTGTATTTGATTAAATACAAAATCTAACACAATTAAATTTCCACAAGTTTAATAAAATTTAAATTCAACAAAATAAATGAAGTACAGATTCGAGAGTAACAGATTCGAAGTGCCCATATTCGAATGTAATGGACAGATTCGAATATACCCTATTCGAGTCTGATGGACAGATTCGAATATCTGGTCATCTCGAATCTATTGATAGATTCGAGAAACCCATGATCAGATTCGAATGTCCATTATCAGATTCGAAAGGCCGACATCTCTTTTTTCAACAAAAATCCAAGATTTTAACCATTTTGAACTAGGTAAATCACATACTTTAGTTCAACTAAGTTCTAATCACTGATTTATGCCTTTAATTTGATATTTTATAGGTCCTAACTTAGTTATTTATGAATAACCCTATTTTGACCAATAAAACATCAAAATGTGATGTTTAAGCCCAAATTTGTGTATGAAACCACCAAAATCTTGTACAATCATGTTGCTTATACCTAGATTTGAAAGTAGAATCGACCACAAAAGCTTTAGAATCGACGAAATGTCGTTTAGTAGAAGTACAATAGACTCGAGAATAGATTCGAGATCGCCAGTGACAGATTCGAGAAATCAGATTCGAGAACAGTGAGAAGTAAATGCCTTCACTGTGGACCTTTATATACTAACTACCTTCGAGTTTATGTGTAGATTCGAGTCTACTGACAGATTCGAGAACTTCAAATTCGAGTCTGTCTTAGATTCGAAGCTACAAACACTTAGAAAAATTTCGGAAATTTTGAAATAATATCAACTTTTTCCAACTATTTTCTACTGTGTAGTGTAACCAGATAAACTATGCCAAATCTTTTACCCTAAGCTCAGATATTTCACGCATTGTATATTTTATCCAACTTTGAATGCACCCTCAGTAACTTTTGACCTTTTACCTAAGTAAAAACTAAACTATACTAAAATAAAATAAAATAAACTAAGGTAAAAATAAAATAAAATAAAATAAAATAAAATTTTGACTAAAAAATTTAATCTAGACTTAAGTTATAAAAATAAATTTACAAGCTAAGCTAAATACCAAACAACATATTTTTGGTGAGTATAGTCTAAGAAAGGTTCAATCAGATAGCGATGTCCGATACTAACTTTCAGTACTTAAACTTTCACACTTAGGAATTTTTTGAATTCCTTTGATTGTTTGTCGTGACATACCCACTTAGCCGATTGTTGGTATTTTACCCTGTTAAACACTCTACATTTCGGAATATCCCTTGGCCTTTTTATTTATCAGGAAATTATCTTACGTGACTCAGACATAGACATACTTTTATGATCAAGGCACACAGACAAAATTCTAACTTGTTGGTATTTGCAAACTTTCTTTAAAAGACAAACATCGGACACAGGTCTGTATTCTCATACAACAAAGTGTCTTAGTTCGACTTAAGGTTTAACTTTAAAGTTAGCAGATAGCGGTGACAGGTCTGTACTGACGTACAAGAAAGCGACATGTCTGCTAACCCGAATCTAAACAGAGACAACAGGTCTGTACTTACGTACAACAGAGTTGCATGTTTTCGACTCTCAGTTACATATGATATTTCTATTCTTTCCATTTTAGATGTATTTGATTTTGCCATACATCCCCAGAAAGTTTGCATACCTCATTTAGACTCAATGTTTGTATGTCTTGTACATAAAAATTAAGACCGATTGGTCATACATCTAAGGTTTAGTGGACACGCTTGACCATTTTTCTTAGAAATTTATTTAAGGCTTGAGATCCCTATATGTATTATGCCTAACCAACACATCAAACTAAATAAAGTAAACACTTAGGATTAGTTGCATTACGTGTGAAAGCCTAAACACTTAGAGTTTGTAACGACTGTGCTAATTTTCGTCACTTTGAACCTATGTATCTAAGACTTTACTTCTTTTCTGATATTTTTTTTTTTTTGTATTTTTGTAATTTTCTCCTTTTTTTTGTTTTTCATAAGAAAAAGCAGTAAAATAAGCTAACCTACTAACTTACTAAAAATAGAAACTTACTAAAAATAGAAACTTTCCTAAATTAGAAACTTACCTAAATTAGCAGTCTACTGTAAAAAAGAAAGAAATATAACAACTATAAAAGGAAGTAAAATACTACTAAGGTCAGTTTACTCTGGGTTGCGCATTCCATTAAGTTGAATTAAATACTCAAATCGTGACTTATCAAACGCTTTGGTAAATAAATCAGCATTATTATCTTCAGT